>JAMYXO010000432.1:0-47574 GCA_033310375.1 Conus canariensis | reverse complement strand
AAAACTTCCGTACAAAAACGCCTTCCTAGCACCTTTTCCGCCCCTTTTTAGTTCCAAAACACAGTTCCCAATCCCTTCTGTCCCTCGCACGAATAAACAAAACATAAACCAAGGTCACTTTCTTCCACCAACCTCACCCCTAATCCAACAGACCCCGCCCGCCCATCCCCCCCCCCGAAGGCACATTCTACTAATTTTGTTGAAATATAAACCTAAGTATTTGTATGTGTTTGTTACCTATATCTTCTTTTTCCATGTGCTATTTTTCTTTTTTTCCAAGAAAGATTTCCATAGGCCATTGCCCCTTTTAAAGGGGGTACACTTTTCAATTCTGGAACATTGCAACATTTCCTTAACTACCCACCCCTTTTAGGGAAAAACTAATATTAGTCTTATCTAGATTTTACTTCTAAACTGTCAGCCTTTTTTTTCAGATTGTTCAGCGGGTTTCGAAACCCTAAACAGTACTGAGAGCAAAATCACGTCGTCTGAAAAAACAATAAAAAATAATTCTGAAGTTCCGGTACCATCTGGTTTCCCGTTTTTTCCCTTCCCTGATCAATTCTAGGGCTAATTCATGACAAAAAAGGAAAACAAAAATTTGGGCTAGTACACTCCTTTTTTTACTCCTTTTGGGACAATAAAAAAAAACAGAGTATAAAAGCTTACTCCACACATGAATGACTGATCAAAAACTCCCCCGAATGCTTTTACTTTTCCCTCAACGCCACTTCCCCTTAACACATGCCATAAACATTTTGTCAACAGAACAAAAACTTTCCTAAAGTCGACGAAAGCTACATAACTTTGAATGTTTTGCTAAAATTTTCAAAAGACAGAGTGAAAGTAAAAAAATTTTTTCAATTGTACGTATCCCGCTGACAAAAGAGAGAGAGAAAAGAGGAAGAGAAGAGAGAGAGAGAAGAGAGAGAGAGAGAAGATTTGGGAAATTTTTTCAACATAGGCCATTTCCCCCCTTGAAAGGGTACACTTTTCAATTCTGGGAAAATTGCAACATTTCCTTTTATCTATACCCATCATAAATGCATATTATGTATTTTTAAAATCTTAAGATATAGCAGCAATCTTATTTCCGAGCCTTTATATAACAATACTGTAATTTCCGGACAATGTTTTCATTCTTAATGCCAACAGTAAACCTACGAACCCGGGTTGGGGTACTTTTTAAAAAAGCTAAATAAACTTTAAAGATCAATACAAATTTATATAAAAAAGGGGCTAACATTATTCAAACTCCGCCAAAAACTTTACGACCCTAAATTTCCCTTCACGCTCTGACCACATGCATTCATTTCCTTCTTTTCCCGCAATACTTTTTAAAAATAAAAAAACTCAAACTACCTTGAACTAGGGTGCACCCCTTTTTAAAATTTGAAGCATTTCCAATTACTAGTTCATGCGGGGTAAGAAGTCTGCTCCAAATTTTTTTCCCTCCCCGAATCACCTGTACAGTGAAACAATACTGTTGCAGGTGATGCCCCCCCATCAACCCCCGTTGGGGCTTGTTCCTCTGCAGGAACTGTAGGGCGGTGTCCGTTTGCCTGTAAAGTGCTTACCGTAGAGGTACCTTTCAAATTTGCTTATTCCCCACCTACTGCCGTGCATTCCTTTTCACAGGGGCATAATTAAATTCTGCCCCTTGCACTTTTTGCTAGAAAGGGCAACGGGGTCAGGCCCTTTCTTCATGCGCTTGTAAAAGGGAGGGCCCCCAAATCCCTCAGTCGACATCAGTCCTTAATATAACTTTTTCCCCTTTGGGGCAAACACAAAACGGGGTCGAACACTAATTTTTTGCTTCAGCGGTCCAAACGCTTTTGACATTCCTCCGTCCACATTACTTTTTCTGGCCGTTTCTTGCTCGTCCTTCAGTGAGTGTAGAGCAAAGGTGGCTAGTTTTGGGACAAAGTTCCCGTAGTAGCTTGTGAGCCTCGAATGCACGGGTTCTTTTTTTCGTGGTAGGCGGCGTCTTGCTTATTTCTCTACCTTGCCCTGTTTTCCGCCAAATCTTTTGTTTCCCCACATGGGTCCCCAATTTCCAGCTCATTGTACCCTGAAGCATTTAGTGGTTTCGCCGACAAGTTGACCGTTTCAACCTCTTTAAGACGCCTCTAGTGCTTTCAGGGTTTATCCCATTTCTTGGCTATGAGATTCATCCTAAAATTTTCGACATCTTCACGTCCCAGTGGTTGTAAACTTTTTCCTCATGAGCCTAGAAAACACACTTTCGGGGTTCGCAGTCCAAATGGCATTCTCTTCCCCTGGAATTGTCCGATAGGGGTAGAGAACGCTGTCTTGGGTCTATCTGCTTCCTGAACACGGCATTGCCAAAAAACCTTACAATAAATTTTCGAAAAATATTTGCCTTTTCCTATCTTGGAGAACAATTTTGCTATCTGGCAACGTTCAGCATCAAACACAGTTATTCTATTCAATTTCCTGTAGTCCCCCAAAAAATCCGTTGATCCATCTTCTTTTTTACTAATACAATGGGGTGCTTTATATGGCGCCCCGGTGGGTTCAATGACCCCCGTCTAACACTCTTCTACTTCTTCTCCCACGTGCTCATCTGTGGTGAGGCAAGGGGTACGTCCAAAAACACCGGTTCTTGGTCGTCGTTCAAATGATATTTCTTCCCTCTGTCTCAAGTGGAAAATCAGTCAATATATCACTGTACGTTCACACAACATTTTCAGCTAGTTTCTGTCGGTCATAAAGATGGGGATTCACCCCTGACCCTTCTACAGTCTCCTTTAAAATTTAAGAGTCGGTGTGGGCAACCTTTTTCCAAAATTTTCCCTCGGTGCGCACTTTCGGCTTCGTCATGACAAGGCAAATTTTGCGGGGATCTGTTCTGGGGTCATTCCGCGTCACATCTTCCGTCTATTGCCTGTGTCATGATTTCTCCTTTCAAAATATTCTTTGGGGAGATTCACTGTAAAATTTTCTCTGTTTTTCCTTTACTCGACAACGTAATCACGCTGTTCAGTCTCTTCACAACTGGGTAGATCCTTTCCACTGAAGTTGGAGCTTATTCTTTTTAAAACCGGGACAAAACAAGCACCTTTTCACCTACAGGGATGTCTCTTTCTGGGGGTTTGGTGTCAAAATATGCTGCATGCCTCTGGCTGCGTTACTGGCGTTATTTGAGCAATCTTGCACTTTTTCCCAAGATCCGTTTTTCAGCTTTGGATGTACTCCGTGTCGTCCTGACCTTCATCCTCTCCTCGTCGGTCCATACTTTCGACACTTGCATAGGCCCTTTGCCCCTTGGCGTCCAACAAATTTTCAAACGGTGAATATCCCGTTGACCTTGGGGACTTTCCCTTAGGCGAACAGAAAAGCAGAATGAATTTTCCCAAAACTGTGGGGTGTTCCATCAAGTTTCTTCAGCATCGTTTCAACGTGGAGTTGAACTTCTCTAAAAGTCCTTTGGGCTTGGAAAAATTGGGGGGAGGGTTAAACCGATAGCAAGGGTCTTCAAAACCTCCTTCATAGTCGGCTGACAAACGGGGTTTAACCTCAACAACAATATTTCTGATGGATCCTTTTCTGGTTCACATCTCCCATAATGCATCGCGACGGTTTCTGTGGTTATTCCTCCAACGCTTCGCTTCGGGGAAACGATACGAAAATCAATCATGACTATAATATCTCTTCTTATTTTCAGTCATTGGTTTTAATTGGCCCCCACAATGTCAACAAAACTCTCCGAACGGCGTGCCCGATGCGAGGGTACTATCAAGGGAGCCTTTTTAAAATCCCCCCTTTTATGCACTGCCGTTGACAAACACCAGACTGGCAAATCTTTTTTTATCAGACAACATACCTGGCCACTAAAAATCCTGCAGATTCTATTTCTGGTCTTCCGGGCTCCATGTGTCCCCGCCCCGGCGGGTCAAGGCTTCCCCCAAACTTTTTCTCTCAATGTTTTGTGGTTCTACTATCTGTTTTTAAAATGTCCCCTTCTTCCTGTATATTTTTCTGTACAGTAGTCCTTTTTTTATACGTACGTTGATCCCTGTGCGAAACCCATTTTTTCTGGGAGCTTCAAAATCTTTTTTTGTTGACTTTTTTTTGCTCTGTCTTCAACATTTCGGCCTATCTTTGATGCCCAATCAGCTGTATGTCGGGGGGCCCCTTCTTAAATTTCCCCTTTTTTTTTCCAAAACCCCAGTTTGTGAGAAAACCCTTTTGGGACTGGATGCCCAAAAAAACAAAAAAACAAAATGAAAAAAAATTAAAAGACCCTTTTTTTCACCCCAAAAATTTAAAAAACCCCCCCTTCTTTTCCCGGATTTTCCCATAAAAAATTGTTGATTCCCCTTTACCCCCTTCTTTTCTTTTCTCCCCAAAAAAACCCTTGGGGTGAAACCCCTTTTAAAAAAAAAACCCCTTTGTCCCCCAACGCTGTCAGAAATTTGGTCGCCCCCTTTTTTTTTCTTAAACCCCCCAAAAATTTTGTTCTTTTTGCCTTTTCCCTGGGGGAAAAACAACAAAAGCTTTTGTCTGCTTTTTTGGGGTTCTATCCCCCCTGGTTTACTGAAACGCTTTTTTTGGTCTTTTTTCCCCCTTTATTCATCAAAAAATTTTCAAAAGTTCAGCCCCCATCCCCCGTCTCATTTCCGCATTAAAAATTTATAACCTTTTTTCCCCCGGGCCCCCCCCGGGGGGCCCCCTTTCCCCATTTTAAAAAAAAATCCTACAAGATTCCCTCTCTCTGCTTAAAATCTATCGAGTTTCCTGCCCGGGTTTATTTTCCCCCCCTTTTATTTTTTCCCCCCCATCCGAGTTTTTTTTTCCCCTAAGCCCCCAATAAAAATTCCCCGTATCCCCAGTTCGAAAAAAAACCCCTTTTTTGGGAAAAAATTTTTTCCTTTGCCAAAAAGGGCCCCCAACTACCGGGAAATAAATTTTCCCCCCTTCTAGTTACCCCCCTCTTTTCCCCACTTCAAGGGGCCTTCCCAAAAAACCATTGTTTAAAAAGGTAATTTTTTTCCCCCTTTTCCCCAAAACGTTTGAAATTTTGATGGAGTGTTTTTTTTGGTGTCGTTCGTGTCTTTGTGAGGGGGTTTTTGGCGGAAAGGCATGGGGTTTGGTCCTTGTTTTTTTTTTTTGACCCCTTTTTTCCCCTTATGTTGTTTTTTAAAAAATTTTGTGTGTTTTTTTTTTCTTTTTTGTTTTTTTAAACGCCGGGGTTTCCCAAAAAATTAGGGGTAAAAAATGTTCAAAAATAATAATAAATGGCAGTTCTATTCGATCCACATCTTTTTTTTTAGGGTAATTTAAATGATGTGTTGAAAGCACTCTAAAATTGTTTTTTTTTTAAAAAAGGCTGATTGCGGGAAACGATACAGCTCTAAGAACTTTTCGTTTTTGAAATTGGGTTTGCTGAAATTGATAGCAGCGGGAAGAATGTTTTTTTTTTTTAAAAAAAGTTGTTTGCTTTATTGATAGCACTCTTTTAACGTTTCTTTTTTTGAAAGGTTGATTGCTGTATTGATAGCACTCTATTAAACGTTTTTTTTTTGAAAGGGTGATTGCTGTTTTGATAGCAGGTCTTTTAACGTTTCTTTTTTTGAAAGGTTATTGCTTTATTGAAAGCAGGTCTTTTAAAACGTTTTTTTTTTAAAAGGTTTTAAATTGTTTTTGGGGTAGCACTCTATGAATTTTTTTTTTTTAAAAAAGGCTGATTGCTGAAATGATAAAAGCTCGTTTGAATTTTTTCGTTTTTGAAAGGTTAGTTGCTGAATTGATACCCCTGTATGGACCCCTTTTTGTTTTTAAAAGGTTGATTGCGTATTGAAAGCAGCTCTATTAACGTTTTTTTTTTTGAAAGGTTGATTGCGGGATTGATATAGTTTCTATGAACGTTTCGTTTTTAAAGGTTAAATTCTGTACGATAGCGGGCTATTAACTTTTTGTTTTTAAAAGGGTTTGGGTTTGGGGGTTTGTTTTAAATAGCACTCTATAAATGTTTTTTTTTTTTAAAAGGCTGTTTGCTGTTTTGATGGGCAGTTTCATGAACGTTTTTTTTTTTAAAAGGGGTTAGTTTTGCTGATAGCAGCTCAAAGGAACCTTTTTCGTTTTCGAAAAGTTGATTGCGGGAATTGAAAAGCAGCTCTAAAAAACTTTTTTGTTTTTGAAAGGTTGATTGCTGTATTGAAGCAGCACAAAGAACTTTTTGGGTTTTTGAAGGTTGATTGCTGCATTGAAAAAAAGCTCAATGAACGTTTTTTTGTTTGAAAGATGATTGCTGTATTAAATAGCAGCTCATGAACGTTTCGTTTTTTAAAAGGGTTTGGTTTGGGCCTGTTTTGGATAGCACTAAATTAACTTTTTTTTAAAAGTTTTTTTAAATTGCGTTTTGTTTAACATCTATTTGAACGTTTTGGTTTTTGGGAAAGTTCTTTTCTGAAATTGAGAACGGGTTCTATGAATTTTTTTTTGTTGTTGAAAGATTGATTGATGTTTTGGATAGCACTCTATGAACGTTTTGGGTTTTTTTTTGTTGTTGTTGTTGTTTTGAAAAAAATTGATTGCTGTATTGATAGCAGCTCTATAAATTTTTTCTTTTTTGGAAAGGTTGTTTGGTGAAATTGATAGCAGGTCTATAAAACTTTTGTTTTTAAAAAGACTGAGTGCTGTGTTGATAGCAGCTCTACTCTCCACACTTTTTTGTTTTGGGATGGGTTATTGTTTGGATGACAGCAGCATCAGTTTCTAAGGGTGGGGGCCGATTTCTTTGCATAGTTTCCGTTTTTGCAGGTAGGTAAAGAAAGTTTTTACTAAAGGGCGCCTACTTTTTTTCTCGACTAAATTTTTTTTTTTCTAAAAAATTAAAATTGCTGGCTGTAAAACATTTTTGCACAAATCAAAACCTTCCCAAGTTTTCATACAGCTTCAACAAACTTTGGGGCCCTTTATCCTTCGTGGTAAACCCGTTCCCGGCATATGCTCCTTCCACAGACCGGCTATTCCTAAATATGGTATCACCCGTTTAGTTTCTTTTTTTACCTTTATTGCTTACCTTAACCCTTTTAACGCCTTAAAACGAAAAAAAAAACAACCTTCACCACAACATAAAAATATGCAGAAACTTTTTCAAAGAAAAGCATTCTATGCAACTTGCACTTATTTTTAAGTTTAAATTTTTTTTAAAACAAAAACAGCCCCGGAAAAAATAAATAGAACAAAAACCCCATTTTACTGAAAAAACTGACATATTTTGATTAAGGGGAAATTTTTAAAAACAGCTTAAAAATTAAAAAGAAACAATTTTACCGAGAAAATATTCTGCACGACAAAAGAATGGTATAGTAAACATTTTTGTCGCAACATGAAGTAATTCAAAAACACATAATCATTTTGGTAAAAAAATCAAAACACCAAATTGAATGACACTTAATATTTTTCCCTTTAAAAAAAAAAACCTGTCCCAAAGCTTTGTGGCATGCCCCCCGGGGAAAAAAGGGTCGTTTTTGTGAAACTTTGAACCGGCAGACCTACTCTGCAGAAAACTTGATCTATTTTTAAAAAAACTTTAACGGGAGGGGTTAAAAACCTCACCCTTACAGGGTGCGTGTTTCCCTCAGTAATTATTTTTTAAAAATAGTGACTAATATTTTTGGGGGGGAAAAAAAGAAAACTCTGTCACTTTACGGGAAGAAAGCGGGCGAGCTAAGAAGAAAAGGAGACAGAGAGAGAGAGAGGGGAGAGAGAGAGAGAAAAGAGAGAGAGAGAGAGAAAAGAGAGAGAGAGAAGAAGGCGGGGGCGGGTGGGGGAGGGGGGCAGATAGAGATTAGTTTAAGAAAGAAGAAGGGGGACAAAAAAAGAAGTATGAGAAGCTGAACCCCAAAAACCTACTTTTTTGTAGGCTCAAAAATGTCTTTTGTTCCTAGGGTTTGAGAAATTGGGTTGTTTGAACATATTTGTTTAATTTTCACTGTAAGCTTTAAAACCTCAAACTCGAATTTCGATCGTTAATTCTCGTTTTGATGGGTGATGGGAATCATTTCCAAATTCAAATCAGGGTTCACACACCCAAATGGGTTTAAGATATGGATCCTTTTATCGATGGAGAATTAATTTATTAATTTAGTTTTACTTTACATGCCTTGTTTTTGGAACTCCCTGCTTGGTATCTAAAAGGGAAAAAGGGGTTTTTTCCCCCGTTGGGAATTAAAGAGAAAGGGGGTTTGTGATCCCATAATGGTTTTTTTTTTTAAATTTAAAGAAAATGGGTCGCCCGAATGCCCTGAAAGAGAATTTTTGTGAAATGGGCGAATAAATTTAAAGGTATGTGACCTATATATATATATTTTTTTTTCTCCCCCCCCCCCCCCCCCCCCAAGATTAGAAATTAATAAAAATATGAAATGGACGCCTTTTTTGAATAACAAAATTGGAAAAGGGGGGGGGGGGGGAATTTTTAAAAACCCTTTTTCATTTCAAAAGAAGTGAATCAAAAACAAGAAAAAAGGGAAAAATAAAATTCCCGGGAGAAGTAATTTTAAAATTGTATTCGGGTTTTTGTTATAATGAAAGAAGGATCAGTTTGATTTTGCGTGCGGGGCACATGAAGTCCTTGTGTGCATTTTATTGTGTAAAAGGGCGACCGTCCATGTGGCAAGTGGAAAAAAAGCAAAATACATTTTAAATTAAAGGGAACCCACCTACAAAATTTAAAAGGTTAAACGAAACCCATTCTGAAAAAAACCAAATCTACAAAATTTTAGAAGGTTTTAAAAAACAAATAACCCCTTTTGTAGACACCCGGGGTTTGGTTTTAAACTTTGAGGGCCGTGGTCACTCAAAATTGGGCCCAAATGGTCTATTCTTTTTTAAAAATCCTTTTTTTGGATTTTAATTTCATATTCAGCCCGTCTAGATTAAATTTGAAGGATGGAAAATAGTACGATCAACGACAATCGTACGGGCTAGGGCTACAACACAGCAGACAATGAAATGAGAAAACCTGGACATTGTTTTTTTTTTAAATTTTATCAGTAAAAACCCCATGAACAGCCCCACACGTGGCCGGGGGACCCCCCTCCCCCCACCCCAAATAACCCTTCCTCCTTTCCCTCCACCACACACGCCCGAACCCCAAGCTGACTGCGGCGCGCGCCAACCCCCCCCCCCCCTACCACACACACACACTAAAAACCCCCCCCCCCACACACACCCCAGGCCCACACACACACACACACACACACACACACAAAACACACCCACAACAAACCCAACACACACACACTTTTCGTTTGTCTGTGGTTTTTTAAGGGAAAAGTTAACCAAAAAAAAAAAAAAAAAAAAATGAGAAAAGAGAGGGGAGAGAGAAGGGAAAGGGGAGGGGGAGGGGGCGATTCTATGTTTTGGGAACAGCCTTACATTGTTGACGTGGGGGGGCCCAAACTCATCCCCCACCCCCCCACCTCCCAAACATCTCCCCTTTTCCCCACTCCCCTCTTTCCCCGCCTCCTCTCTCCCCTCTTCTCTCTCTCCTCTCTCTCTTCTTCTTTTTTTTTTTCTTCCCCTTCCCCCTTCTTCTTTTCTTTTCTATCTGCCCCCCCTCTCCATCCGTGAGGAAGGTAAAGGGAAAAAATTAACAGACAGTATAAAAATTGGGGGAAAGCCGCCCTCTCAAGCCATCAACACCCCCCTTTCTGACTCATCATCTACAAAACCCCTGTCTCCCTAATTTGCGGGCCTTCAGTCACCCGCCCTAAATCGCAGGGGCCAGACTTGGAAAGGGTGGGGCCGACTTTTTCTACAACGAAAAATGAAAACAGGGGTTGGATTGGACGGGGATTGGACTGCACTATTATGTGTAGCCCAAAACTGAAAGGAAAAAAACAAATGGTTTTTTTTTATGATTTTTTGGGTTTAACGGCTTTGGCCTTTCAGCATTTTTTTTCCCACTCCCCTTTCCTTCATTTAAACCTTTGGGGGGGGGTTTCTTTTGGGTCTTCCCTGCGACCTAAACCCCTCCCCCCTTCCACAAAATACACGCTCTATTTTTCCCACCTTTTTTCCCCTTAATTATTTTTCTGCAGTGGGTTTTATGTGTTTTAAGATATCATTTTTTTGCTTTTTGGCAGAGCCCTGAGTGTTTTTTTTTTCACTTTTTTTTTAAAAGGGCCAACCCCCTTTGGTGTTTTCTTTTTTTTTTTTTTTTTTTCTTTTCAGGGCTTTTGGGGCCCCTTTAGCCTCAAATTTATTCATAATTTTACTTTAAATCCCCCTGACGGGGGCGTTCACCACTTTTTTTCGTTTCACCCCTTTGTTTTTTTTCCTTTCTCTTTTTTTCTGTCTACCTTTCTCTTAAACTGAGAGAAAACGGGCCATTCAGGGTCTGCTGATCCTCCAACTAAGGGCTATTGTCCAGCCATTGTGATATTCTGCATCTGAGATAAAAATTTTTCCCTATTTCCCTGTGTTTTTGGTTTTTGTGGGGACAAGTCTAATAACATAGGACCCGGGGTTTGAATAGCCCTTGCCCAAAATACTAACAGGGGAAAGGGGGCCCTTAGGTGGGGGCACAGGGGGGGGAAGAGGTATTTTCCACATTTTTTTGCCTGCAGGGGGTCTTTAAATCGTTACTTAAAAATTTAAAATTTGACCTTTTGGGCGTTAAAATTTATTGCTTTGTTGTTGTTGTTTTTTGTGTTTTATTCTTCTTCATCCTTTTTCTCTTTTTTTTTTTTTTTTCTTCTTCTTTTTCCCTTTGTTTCCCTTTGATGATTCTTTTTGATTTTGTGTTGTTTTAGTTTTTTTTAAAAAAATTTTTTGGACTTTTCATTTTTTGAAATTTAAATATATCAAAACCAAAACACCCACACACACAACACCCCACACACCCCCACACACACAAAAAACCCACCACACACAAAAAACGCGCCCCCGGGGCCGCGCCCCGCCCCGCGCGCGGGGTTATAAATTTTTTTTAAAAAGGGAAAATGGGGGGAAAAATGACAAAAAAAAAAAAAAATTTAAAAAAAGTGACCCCCCTTCCCGGGGGACCAAAAAAACCCAAAAACGTTTTTTTTTTGAATTGTATTTAAAATTTTAAAAAGAAAAAAATGCTTTTTAAATCCAAAAACCCCGGGTTTCCAGGGGTTTTTGTTCCTTCCCAAAAATTAAATTTTGGAGGTTTTTTTCATCGCTGTCAAAATCCCGATTTAAATTTGCAGTTTACTCTTTTTTTGTAACGGGGGACGCGGGGGGGAAAAGGTTTTGGTTTTTGACAAAAAAATTTGGGTAAATGGGGTTTTTTCCCCTGACGCCGAGCTCAATCATTTCCGGAAAGGAAAGGGGGTTCCCTGGGGTTAAAATTTTTAAAATGCACGAGCAGAAATAAAAAATATAAAAAGGCCGAGGGGGGAAAAAAAGCAAAACGAATTTAGTTTAAAATTGTGTAAAAAGAAAAAATTAGAAATTTTTTTTTTTCCCCCCGTTTTTTTTTTTCCCTTTTTTTTTTGTTTTTCACTTTAAACATTCGTGCTGTTGTCCTGTTTTTTTTAAAAAGGGATCTTAATAAAAAAAAAAAATGTTTTACTTTTTAAAAATGGGGGGTAAATTTGGGGGGGGGGGTTATTAATGGGGGGTTTTACGAAAGGAAAATTTTTCCCTTAAAAACGAAAAAAAGGGTTTTTGTCATTTTTAAAATTGCCCCCATTTTTTTCCCCCCCTACCCTTTTTAAAAGAAAGTTATTTTTTAAAAAGTGAGAAAAGGCAAGGGGTTTTTACCAGAGATTCAGGACAACCCCCCAAATTTTTAAAACCCCTCTCCTGCCTGTGAAGAATTTTCCCCCCCTAGTGTTTACCTTAGCAAAAAACAAGAAACTAGTTTTGGCCAGCTTTTTTCCCCAAAAAACCTTCCAGGCCCCCCCTCCCTTTCCTTTTTTTTTTTCCCTTTTAAAAAAATTTTCCATGCCCCTTTCCCTAAAAACTTTTTCAACTTTTGGGGTTTCCCCACAATGAAAAAGACTTCTGTTTTTCGGCTGTTTTTTCCCTAAAATGAATTCCCCCAACCTTTTTTCCCCTTTAAACCAAAAATTTTAAAAACCCCCACATAATTTTTAAGATATTTTTTAAAGTTTAAAAAAACCGCGCGACATTTTTTTTTTTAAAAAACCGTGCCCCCTTTTATGTCGATAAAAAAAAAAAAAAACCCCCACAAAAAAAAAACCCTTTTTTTAAAAATCAGATTAAAGTTTTTTTTTGTGCCCACAACGTGCACCACTCTAGTGCCCCAACAAACTTTTTAAAACCTTCACATAAAAAAAAAGTCTGCATTTTTCCCCGGGGCCCCCCCTAGGGGGACCCCACCCCCCCCCTCCCCTCCCCCCCCCCACCGACCTAAAATTATTAAAAATTTCCAAAAACCCCACAGTAAAATTCATTCCCCCCCCCCCTTTTCTATTTGTGTTTTTCAACTCGGGTTTAAGTTTTGTGGTTTATGGCGGTGATTTTATTTACAAATTTTTTCGTTTGGTTTTTAAAATTTTTAACATTTTTTTTTAAAAAGGAAATTTGGGTTTTGGGGTAAATTTTCTTTTTTAAAAACTTTTTTTTTTTTTGGGGTTTAAAAAAGGTATTTTTGCGGAATGTTGAGGGAATTCAAAATTTATGCTAAAATTTTTTTTTTTGGGTTTTACATGGTAAAAAACGGGGGGGGTAAAAAAATTTTACTTTTTTTGCAAAAATTTTTTGTTTGGGTTTTTTTGGGATTAGGGGGTGTTTTTATGAATTTTATTTAAAAGCTATATTTCTTGTTTTGGGGAACACGGTTTTGTAGCGGCCGGGATAAAATTTTATTTTTTAAAGCTTTTATTTCTTTTTTTGGGGGTTTTACTTTGGGGATGTGGGGGGGTTGTGTGATAAATTTTTCCCCGTATACAATATTTCTTTTTTTGGTTAAACATGGTAGTAGCGGATGTGGGGGGAAAATTTATTTATAGCTTTATTTTTTTTTGGGGTTACAGGGAAAGTAGGGGGTTTTTTTGGAAAAAATTTCCCAATTTTTTAAATTTTTTTTTCTTTTTTTGGGGGGGGGGGGGCCCGCCCCCTTTTTTTTTCTCTGTCTGTTTTGTCAATTTGTCATAGCAGAGACATTCTGGTTAAAAAACTTGCCTGAACTATACATGGGTTTAAATTTCAGGGGGCAGTTTTTGGGGGGAAAAAAAGGGAGAAAAAAAAGGGTTAAAAAAAAGGAAAAAAGGGCTAAAAGTTAAAATTTTTCAGGGTTTTTTTGCCATTGAGGAAATTTTGGGGTCACGACTTTAAAACCCAAAGCATACTAAAATTTTTAAAACAAAGATTTTTTTTTCTTTTGATTTCTAAACCTTTTTTTAAAAAACATTCAAAAAACACATCCTGTAAAAAAAGGGGTTTAAAATAAAACTGCTTTAGAGGCCCTTTCCCCAAAATTTTTAGATCCCAAAATTTTTTTTAAGAGGTGGAACTTTTTTCCCTACATGGTGCAAAAAAAAAGGGGAAAATTTTTTAAATTTTTGTAAGAACGAAGGGGGGGTAACGGGGTTTTTTGTAAAAACCCCCCCCTTTTTTCCCTCATTTTTGGGATATCAAAAACCCCAAAAAGGGGAAAAAGTGCAGAAAATTTTTAAGTTGGGGAAATTTTGGGGGAAAAATTTGGGTTTTCCCTGCAAAAACCCCCCTTTTACTACAAAAAATCCCCTACTCATTTACAAAAAAAAAATCCCCAAACTAGAATTTTGTTTTTTAAAAAATTTTTTTTCCTTTTTCTTTTAAAAAGGGGGCATTTTAAAAAAATGTTTAAAAACGCCCCTTTTGTAGAAACATGCTGTTTTTTGGGTTTTTTTTTGGGGGGTTTTTAAAATTTTTCGCGTAAAAACCCCCAAAAAAAATTTTTAAAAAGGGTGGGAATTTTGGGGGAAAGATTATTTTGGTTTTAAAAAAAGGACATTTTTGATAAATTGTGTGAGGGGGCGTGCCACCAAAAAGGGGTTTAAAATTGATCCCGACTTTTTCTCATTTTCCCCTTTTAAAAAATTTAAAATTTTTTTACCATCTGGACGAAACCCCCCAAAATTTCCCAAAAATTTAAAAAAACAAATAAATTAAAAAAAAATTTTTGCCCCCCAACCCACCAAAATCCTGAATCAAAACTAAACCTTCAAAAGGGGCCCGGGGTTTTGAAAGTTGTGTTGTGTGGGGTGTTTTTGGGGGGGTGGTTTTTGTGTGTGTGTGTTTGTGGGGTTTTCCCGGTGTGCGTGTGTTTTGTGTTGTGGTTTGTGTTTTTTGGTGGCGCGGGGCCCGTGTTGTTTTATGTTTTGTGTGTGTGCTATTCGGGGGGTTTGTAAAGGTGGGGGGGGTGGGTAGGGGGGGGGTGTGTTTTGTGTTTTGGGGTTTAAAATTTTTGATCCAGGGGCATGTTTTTTTTTGGGACTTTTAAATTTTTCCCCTTTTAGAGATAAAAAAGGGGGGGTTTTTGGGGTTTTACTTAAAAAACCCCCAAAAAAGGGAAAAAAACCCCCAAAAAGTGTTTTTTCAAGCCCCCCCGGGGGGTTAAAATTTAATTTAAAAAAAAATTTTTCCTTTTTGTTGCTAGGAAGAGCCGACGGGGCAAAAAGGGCTTTCAAACCCCCTTCAATTTTTTTGGGAAAAATTTTGGGGCCCTTTTTTTAAAGAAGACCCGGGGTGAAAACTTGGGGGCCCCTGAAAAACCCCAATTTTTAAATGCAGTTGAAAAAAAAAATTTAAACAAAATCCCAAAAAAAAACCAAACTGATAATTTTTAAAAACATAAAGCTTTAGAAATAAAAATTTTTTAATTTCAAAATTTAAAATTTTTCCTGCAAGTAAAAGGTTTTGAAAAGGCCCCTTGTTTTCCCTTCGTAAAAAGGCCCGCAAATTTAGTCTGTGAAGAAAAAGTGCAAGGGGGAAAGAAGTATTCCTGTTTGCAGTAGGGGAAAAGGGCCCAGGGGGAAATTTTATTCCCCTTTTTTGCTGCACTTTTTTTAATTTTGGGATAGAAACCCTTGCTTTTTATTGGGGCCATTGGTATCCCAAATTTGTGCGGGGAAAAAGTTTTGGTGCATAAAAGATAAAATTTTGGGTTTTTATCAAAAAATTTTTGGGGAAACCCACACAGGGGTTGGTTTATGGGGGCAATGTTTAAATTTAAAAAAATTTTAAAAGGTTTGGTGAAAAAGGGAAAAAATTTTAAAAATTTGAAAAACAAAACCCCTCGCAAAAAAAGGGAAAAATTTTTCTTTTAAAACAAAACACATTGACCATTTTTTGCTGTGTTTTTTCCAAAAATGCTTATGTGAAAATTTTTTTCCCCTTTAAAAAAAGGGCCAAAAAATTCCCTCGTACGCTGGGGGTTTTTTTTGTTTTTTAAAAAGTTGCTGTTTGGTCTTGTGGATTCAAGTTCTGTTAAAAACTTTGGAAAGAAAGAGTTTGGGGTTTTGGGGGGGTTTTTCAGAAGTGAAGAACCTTTATCAAAAAGGGGAAAATGACAATCCCCCTTTTTGTTGCTGCTGTACTGTTGTGAACCCCCGGCCCCCGGGTTCAAGGGGAGGAGGTAAATCTTTTTTCCTTTTCCCCAAATTTTCCCCTTTTTAAAGTTGTTTGGGCCCCCCCCTTTTTTCGGTTTTGCCGCTTTTTTTTCTTTTTTTTTTTTTTTTTCCCAAAAAGGTTTTTTTTTTTGAAGAGTTTTTTTTTAATTGTGTTTTAAAAAACATAAAAATTTAAAAAAAAATGTGAAAAGAAAAAACCCAAAAAAAAAACAAAAAAAACAAAAATCACTATCCAAATAAAAAATTTCCCCGGGTTTTTTTTTTCAATTGTGTTACATTTTAAATTTTAAAACCCTAGGGTTAAAATTTAAATTTTCCCACCCCAAAACACACACACACACACACAACCCCAAAACACACCCAAAACCAAAACACCCCACACACAATCCTTTTTCCATGCCCCAAAACTCATATACAACACTAAAAATAACCCTTTTTTTTTTAAAACTTTTAAATAAAAGAGAGGAAGGGGAGAGAGAGAAGAGAGAGAGAGAGAGGGGAAAAGGGTGAGAGAGAGAGAGAGAAAGAGAAGAGGTGAGGAGAGAGGGGGGGGGGGGGGGGGTTTTTGGGGGGTTTAAAAAAGGGGAAAACCCCCCCTAGTATCGACGACATTCAAGAGAGGGGAGAAAAAAAAGGAAAGAAGAGGCCCCCTTTTTTAAAAAAGGGGACATAAATTTTTTTATCAAAAGGGAAAAACAAAATGTATATACTTAAAACCCCCCCAAAAACTTCCCCCCTTGTTTTTTTTAAAATTTTAAAAGAGGCATTAAAAAATTTCTTTTTGATAAAAAAAGGGTTTAAAAAAAAATTTTGACCCCCCAAATTTTTAAACAATATATTTTTCAATTAAAAAAAATCAGTCATGGGTTTTTCCTTTTTTTTTTTGCTTTGTACTTGCTTTTTGTTCGTTTTCCCCTTTTCCCCTTTTTATCAACGTATGGGCGAAAAAACCCCTTTTGTTTTTAAAAAAAATTTTTTTAAAAAAAAAGGGAAAGTGAAAAAAAAAGGGAAACAAAAAAACATTCGTTTCAGACTTTTAGTAAAAATTTTTTGCACGTTACAATGCCAACATCTGCACAAATGTTGAAAAAAAAACAAATAACGATGAAAAAAAAAATGGCACCAATAATAAATCATGACGTAGGCACGGTTTAGGCCCCAAAGGGGTCCTCTGTAAGGGGTAAAAATTTTTTTGCTTTTTTTTCAGAAAAAAAAATTTTTAAAATTTATTCTTTCATTTTTTTTATTGAAAAAATTTTTTTTAAAGGGTTTAAAGGGGGATAAAAAAGGGGAAAAAATTTAAATTTTATTTTGCACTTTAAAAGGAAGAGTAAGCCCTTTTTTAAAAAAAATCACAAACACAAAAAAAACCCCCCCCAACATGCTTGTAGCGCTATTGGTCTCCTCGCCCAAAATGGTTTTTCCTCAAATCTTTTTTGGGTTTAAAATTTTTAAAAATTTATTTTTTTTTTTAAAACCCAAAATTTTTGGGGAAGGGGGAAAGAGGAAAAAGGGGCCCCCAGGGAGGTTTGTGCATAGTGTTTTTAAAATTTCCCCTTTATATTTTGGAATTGCCCCTTTTTTTTTTGCACAGAGGGGAAAGTATGGGGAAACAAAAGGGGTGCCCCCAAATTTTTGCTTTTTTCTGTAAAATTTTTGGGTTTTGACAAAATTTTTAAAAACGTAATTTTTTTCACTTGTAATTTTTTCGGCATTTTTTGAGTTTTCAGTGGTTTGAAAAACAAATTAAAATTTGGGGGGGTTTTTAAAAAAAAACTTTTTCCTTATTTTTTAAAAAAGGGGTTTTAAAAATTTAGTTAAAAAAAAGGAGTTTGAAAAACTTTTTTTTGGGGGGCCCCTTTCATTGTAATACCTTTAATCAGTTTTTTTTTAAAAAACCCCGCCTACTTTTTCCCGGGGGTTTTTTTTTTTTTTTTTAAAAAACTTCCCCCTTTTTTCCCCTTTAATTTTAAGATTTTTCCCCCGTTAAATTTTTTGAATTGAAACTTCAGTTCTTTTTTGGTTTTTTTGGAAATTGGGGAAACTTTCCCCCAAAATGTAAAAAAGGCCCGGGGTTTTTTTTTTTTTTTTTTTTTTTAAACGTTTTCCCAATTATATAATAGGTATAAAAAAAATTTTAAAATTGTTTTCCCCACCCAAAAAAAGTTTTTTTGGGGGAAAATTTTTAAAGATTGTTTTTTATTTTTCTCCAGTTTTTGCCAAAAAAATAAAATTTTTAAAAAAAGCTTTCCTTTTTTTTTTTTTTAAAATTACTAAAGGGTTTTAAAATACCCCATTTTTTTCCCGTGTTTGAAAGGTGGGTGTTTTTTGTGTGGGGTGTGTGTGTGTGTGTATGTGTTTTGGTGTGTGGTGTGGTGTGTTTTTTTTGGTTGTGTTGTGTGGGGTGTGTTGGGAAGGAAAAAGGGGTCGTAGCGTGGTAAAGAGGGGAAAAATTATGAAACCCCTTTTGCATAAAAACACGGGGGGGCAGGGTTTTAAAAACCCAGGGTTAAAAGATTCTATTTTGCTTTAAATTTTTGTCTTTTTTTTTTTTTTAATTTGGGATTTTTTCTTTTTAAAATTTTAAGGTTTTAAAAACGAAAAATTTTTCGTCCCCCAAACCAAATTTTTTGGGGGAGAAAAATTTCCCCGTTTTTGGTTTTATGGCCTTCCTATGTGGACCCCAAAAGACCATGCTAAAATTTTTCCCTGTTTAAAGGTTTCCCCTTTTTCCCCCGTCTGTCGGGGCTGCACCGAAAAAAACAATCTTTTTTTAACTTTAAAAGAAAACGGGCCCCCCTTTATTAACACGATGGTATTTTTTTTTTAAATGAGACGTAGGCACCCTTTATTTTTTTCAAATGTAATAAAATTTTGGATCAACAGTTAAAAACAAATGAGTTTTTGACAATTTTTTTTAAAAACATACAGCCCCTATCCAGATTTTAAAATCGGGGTTTAAAATTTTTTTCCCCAAGTGTTAAAAACTAAAACAATAAAACTGTGAAACTGTAATTTTGGGAGTGCATGTTTTTTTCCCAAATCTTTTTTAAAAAAATTTGCCTTTGTTTAAAAAAAAAAAAAAACCCCTTTTCAAAAATTTTTGTCCCAGTAGAAAGAAACTCGTGGAGAGCGGGGCAGCGAGACCCTCAGAAAGAACCCCCCTTCAAAAAATTTTTTTTTTGGGCCCTTTAAAACTTTACCCCTTTTAAGGGGGGTTTTGGGGGACACCCGGTTTTATCCCGGGAAAGCCCCCCCCGCTCCCCCTTTTTTTTTTCCCCCCCTTTTGGGGACAGCCATGTGGGTTTCCCCAACCCCATGCCCCTTGGAAGGGTTTTTTTTTCCCCCTTTAAATCCCGCCTTTAAACCCCTTTTACCCCCGGGGGCCCCTGTTTTTTTTTAAAAGGGAAAAATTTAAACCTTATAAGTTTTCTTTTGTTCCCCTTGACCAGATCCACTTAAAAAACCCCTCTGCCGCTTCTGCCATTGTTTTTAGGGCTCGGGTTTTTTTTCCCTTTCCCTTTTCAATTGGCTTTTTTTATGAGGTTTTGGGGAAAAGGGGTTTCCAAAAAACCCCCCAGCTCCAATTTCTCCCAGGGGGGGAAATTTGACCTGATACCCCCTTTTCCCTCAGGGGGGTTTGCCAAAATCAAAAAACTTTTAGTTTGTAGTTTTGGGGGCTCCCCCCAAATTTTGTTTTCATTTTCACCGTTCCGTTCATGATCGGGTTGGTTTACTTAAAAAGGGGCTCAAAAGTCTGGTCCATCCCCCCCTTTGCTGATAAACTCGGGGGTGACTTTTCCCAAATTTTGGGAGGCGCAGTGCACCCCCCCGTAAACTGCCCCCCCCCAGCAGACTCCCCCGCATTTTTTCGGGGGGGACTTTTTTTCCCTTTGGGCCCTAAATTTTCTCCCTCCTCCCCGGGGGAAAAATTTTGCGGGGCTTTTTGGGGTCCGTTTTTCCCCTTTTTTTTGGGGTTTTGGGGAAAAACCCAGAACTTGTACAACCCCCCCTTTTGGGATTTGGGTTTGCCTCCATGTAAACCCTTCCCTTGACCCCGGGTTTCTTTACATGAGCTTAGGACATGCCCCTGTTTTTTTTTTCAGGGGGAGAGGGGGAAAAGAAAAGGGTTGTCTTTTTTTCCCCCACCACCAGGTTTGCTTTTAAAAACCCAAAAAAGGGATTTTGCAAAATTAAAATTAAAGCTGCCCCCAAAGGGGCCATCCCCAAAAAAAGTAAATTCCAATGGGGATTTTTGGGGTTTTCCCCAAACGTTGCCCAAATTCCCCTTGCTGGCTCTGGGGGGCTGTTTTTTTGGAGTTTTTTTTTGGGTCTTCTTCTTTTTCATCTCCTGAATTTTTTGGGGCCTTTTTTGGGGGTTTTCCCCTTTGGCCTTTGACCCCCTTTTATTTTTTTTTCCCCCCCAGCCCCTTGCTGTTTTCCCTGTGTTTGCCCGTTATTTCCCCCGTTTTTGAGATTTTCCCCTTTTTCAGAACCCAAAACCCCCTTAAAAATTTCCCCCTTTTTCCCTGCTTCCCCGGGGGGTTGATTGCTTCTCCCAAAACCTTTTTCCCCAATCCCCCCCATCCCTTTTAAGTCTAAAACTTCCCTGTTTGGGATTCCCCAGGATGGTTTTTTAGTGGAATTTTTAGCTTTCTTGGCAAAATTTCAAACGCACCCCCGTCAAACAGGGGGGACACCCCCATTTCCTTGTGAACTTTTTGATTTTGGCTTCCATTGCCCCCCCTTTGCTGGGGCGTTTTCCCCTATATCAAAAGGGGCCCATAGGAGCTTTGGTATCAGCATGAACTCAGAAAAACCAAAACCTTGTATTTGCCGGGGGCCCACACGGGTAAAAAGGGGCCCCCCAAAACCTTTTCCTCCGCCACCCCGTTTGGGTTTTTTTTTTGCTCTTTTGTTGCCCCTTTTAGGTATCCTTTAACCCTCTTCCAAGGCCTTTGCTGGTTCTTTTGTGCCCCTTTTGGGGAAGGGGGGGGTTTGGGAACACTGAAGACCACAGACCCGGGCCCACTTTTTTTTCCCCAGTGAGAGCCCCCCTTTTATTTCTTTGGTTTTAAAAAATTCTTTTTGGAAAGGGGGAACTATTCGTCCACCCTCTCCAGCAAATGATGCCCCCGTTTCTCGGGTGAAATACTGTATTTTCCCCTCCTTTAAAGGCCTTGAGAGGAGGGAAAACCCTTTTATCCATGGGCTAAGGTCTGTTTGTCCCCCGTTGTTTTTGCGGGGTTTTAAAGATGATTTCCTTTGCCACCCACGAAAAAATTTTGGGGGGAAATTTTCACAGCCCATTGCAAAAACCCCCCTTCCCCGGGGGTTTACCCAGTCTGTTTTAAAACCCCTTTGGGGAGAAAACCGCATTGAAAAACCCCTTAAAGGGGCTTTTTGGGCATTTTTGCGGATGTTCTTTGGCACATGGAAAATCTCAAGACCCAAACCCCGTATATCTAAAAGGGGACAGACCCAATGTTTTTTTTGGGGATAAAAACCCCCACTACGTCCGGGGCTCCTTTTCTTTTTTTGGGGTTTTTGGGGTTTCTCCCAATAATTTTGGGGGTTTTTACACACCAGCCCGCCGGGGAAAGCCCCCTTTTTGGGAGAAAAAACCCAAGTATTTTTTTTCCCCCTCGGGGACTTGGTCCCCCTTCCCCCCAAAAGACAGAGAAGAAGTTTTCCCCCTTTTTCGAGGGTTTGGGGAGTAATTTTGGGCCCCGAACTGGCTGACCCCCCCTTTTATTTTTGGGCTCTTTGGGATTTTTCACCCCCCTCTCCCGTCATCCACGGGGCCCCTGATCTTCGGTTTTCCCCCCCATCCCCGCAGCCTGTGGAGCCACCCCCCCCCCCTTGGGCCCCCTTTTTTTTTAAAAGCTGGAAAGGTTTTTCCCTTTTGGGGCCCCGGGGATTTTTTGGCTCTGGCTTTTTTTGCCCCACCTTTTTTTATTTCCGCCAACGTTGGGGGTTTTCCATTAAAAATTTTTCCCCGGGGTTGGGTTGGGCCCACACCAGCCCTTTTTAATGTCGAGTGGTGTTTTGGGCTCGGGTGGGTCAGGGGATTTTTTCCCTTTTTTAAAAATTGAAAACCCGCCCCGTTAAGGCACATAATTTTTTTTTCCCCGCAGCCAATAAAATTCAATTTTGGGGTGTTCCGGGAAGGAATAAAGAAAAACTTTTTTTTCCTTTTTTCCCTTCATATAAATTAAAAAGCCTGTGTGATTAAAGGGGGTTTTTTAGTTTTCTACTTTAATCTTCTGTTTTTTTTGCAAATTTTTTAAAGCCCAAAACCCATCTTTTTAAAATAACCTAGGAAAACCCAAAAATTCTAATTGAATTATACTCGTAAAACGACAACAAAGTCTTTAACTAAAAACAAAACAAAACACACAACACACACACACACAAAAAACACAAATATAAAAAAAATAAATAAATTTATTTATTTACGTTAAAAATTAAATAAAAAAAAAAATTAAATGGAAAAATTTTGTGTGGGGTGGTGTGTGTGTTTTTTTTGGGGTGTGGGGGGGGGTGTGTGTGTGTGAAACGCTTTTTCCAAAAAAAACGCCCCCAAACCCCATTGCCCATAAAATTTTTTGGGGGGAAAATCTGTTAAAAACCCCAAGAGGGTTTTGGGGGTAATCCCCAAAAAAATAAAAAACCCTTAAAAAAAACCCTTTAAAAAATGTTAAAAAAGGTTTTTAAAACATTTTTTTTTTCCCCTGCTTTTTTTTCAAATAGCCTTTGGGCCCTTTTTCACGGGGAAAAGGCCCTCTTCTCAAAAAAATTTAAAAAACCCCTTTTTTGGCATTTTAAAAAAAAAAATTTTAAAAACCGTTAAAAAAAAACCAAAAAAACCCAAAAAAAAGAAACTTTTTAAAACCCCCCCATCTTTTTTTAAATTTTTTGCGGTTTTTTGTTGTGCCCCGGGGGAATTTGGGGCAAAAAACTTTTTAAAAAAAAAAAAACCCTTTAAAAAAACCCCTTAAAAAAACTTTTTTAAAAAAGGTTTTTAAAAGAAAAATTTTTTTTTTCCCGTTTTTTTAAACAAATGGCTGTTCTGACTTTTTCCAAAAGGTTTTCGGGTTTTTTCTTCTCGAAAATTAAACCGTTTTTTTTCCCTTAAAAAAACCCCCCTTTAAAAAACATTTAAAAAAAAAAAAAAAAAAACCAAAAAAACCAAAAAAAAATTTTAAAACCCGATTTTTGGGGTTTTGGGGGCCCACGAGAGTCATGGGATTCCCCCCAAAAAAACTTGACAAAAAACCCCCGGGGAAAACCCAGCGGGAAATTTTTAGGGAAATTTGATACCCCCAATGACCTTTAAAAAATTTTACCTTTAAAAAAAACCTTTTTTTTAAAAAATTTTGGCTGTTTTTTATAAAATTTCGGTTTTACATTTTTTTATTTTTTAAAACCCGAAAAATGAATATTTCGTATGCACATGCAGTTTTAAGCGCTGAACAATGTTATGCAAATTTTACGAACCAAAACTTAACATTGACCGTTAAAAACCATTATTTTCTAAATTTACACCACTATTGATGAAATTCCGTATGCGTATGTCCAGTAACGGTGAGTAATTTTGCAACATGGATGGTTTAGCAGGTACGTCTGTTGTGACCCGAGGATGGTTTGGGGCTAATCTCTAAAAAAATGAAACCGTTAAAAACCGTTAAAAAGCTGTTATAACGGTTTCAAAGTCATCTTTTTCCTCTGCTTTTCATCAAATAGCCGTTGTGACATTGCACATACTAGGGAAGATCCAGAGGAAAGGGGCCAGAGGCAGGCGGAAACAAAGAATGTAAGAGAGAGAGAGAGGAGAGAGAGAGAGAGAGAGAGAGAGGAGAGAGAGAGAGAGAGAGAGAGAGAGAAGAGAGAGGTAGCCCTGCTAGTATAGGGCACCCGGCGTTGCCCGGGATATGAACATTCTTAGCGATACTCACGTGACGGCAAACATGTATTAATTGTTTGATTTACAATCAACCCCCCCCCCCCCCCCAACATTTTCCCACCCCCTCCCCCCACACAAATACACATTCTGTCTTTCTCTCTCTCTCTCTCTCTCTCTCTCTCTCTCTCTCTCTCTCTCTCTCTTTTATACATTCTATTGTTTTCCGCCTGCCTATGGCCCCTTTCCTCTGGATCTTCCCTAGCACGTCGAGATGCTTTTCTCGCTCGATTTTCCGCCTGCACTCACTGTTCCCATTCCCATTCTTCTGATTGCCCTTAATTTTGTAGGAATAGACTTTGTGCAGAAGTAGTTCATTTCAACGGGTCTGTGTCTAATGTAAAAATAGTGTATCAGGCTTTGCACTGTACAATCATTTTTCTGGCCCCTCTCATTCCTCCCTTTTCATCCCCCTACTCTGTCCCATCCATGTTGCAAAATTACTTACCGTTACTGGACATACGCATACGGAATTTTATCAATAGCGGTGTAAATTTAGAAAATAACGGTTTTTAACGGTCAATGTTAAGTTTTGGTTCGTAAAATTTGCATAACATTGTTCAGCGCTTAAAACTGTATGTGCATACGGAATGTTATCAAGAATGGTGAAAATTTAGAAATTCAGAATATAACGGTTTTTAATGGTCAATGTTAAGTTTCGGATCTTGAAAATTGTATATCATTGTTTAGCGTTCAAAACTGCACATGTATATCGAATTTCTTGAAGAATACTCTAAATTTATAAAATAACGGTTTTTAACAGTCAATTTTAAATTTCGGTTCGTAAAAGTTGTATATTATTTTTCGGCATTTAAAACTGCACATGTATACCGAATTTCATCAAGAACAGCCTAAATTTTGAAAATAACGGTTTTTAACGGTCAAATTTAATGGTCATAATGACTATCTAATGACCCTATGTTACCCGCTGGATGTTCCTGTAGGCTTATGTCAAGTTTGGTGGCGATCCGATAACTCTCGTGGCCGCCAACCTCAGAAGATCGGGTTTTAAAAAGTTTTTATAGGGTTTGATGTTTTTAACGGTTTTTAACTGGTATAAATAACGTTTCTTAACTGCCAAATAACGGTTCTAATTTTCGAGAAGTAGCCCGTACCTGTGCAATGTCACAATGGCCATTTGATGAAAAGCAGAGGAAAAAGATGACTTTGAAACCATTATAACAGCTTTTTAACGGTTTTTAACGGTTTTATTTTTTTAGAGATTAGCCCCAAACCATCCTCGGGTCACAACAGACGTACCTGCTAAACCATCCATGTTGCAAAATTACTTACCGTTACTGGACATACGCATACTGAATTTTATCAATAGTGGTGTAAATTTAGAAAATAAAGGTTTTTAACGGTCAATGTTAAGTTTTGGTTCGTAAAATTTGCATAACATTGTTCAGCGCTTAAAACTGTACGTGCATACAAAATGTTATCAAGAAAGGTGAAAATTTCGAAATTCAGAAAGTAACGGTTTTTAATGGTCAATGTTAAGTTTCGGATCTTGAAAATTGTATATCATTGTTTAGCGTTCAAAACTGCACATATATATCGAATTTCTTCAAGAATACCCTAAATTTATAAAATAACGGTTTTTAACGGTCAATTGTAAATTTCGGTTCGTAAAAGTTGTATCATTTTTTGGCATTTAAAACTGCACATGTATACCGAATTTCATCAAGAACAGCCTAAATTTTGAAAATAACGGTTTTTAACGGTCAAATTTAATGGTCATAATGACTATCTAATGACCCTATGTTACCCGCTGGATGTTCCTGTAGGCTTATGTCAAGTTTGGTGGCAATCCGATGACTCTCGTGGCCGCCAACCTCAGAAGATCGGGTTTTAAACAGTTTTCATAGGGTTTGGTGCTTTTAACGGTTTTTAACTGTTATAAAAAACGTTTCTTAACTGCCAAATAACGGTTCTAATTTTCGAGAAGTAGCCCCGTACCTGTGCAATGTCACAATGGCCATTTGATGAAAAGCAGAGGAAAAAGATGTCTTTGAAACCGTTATACCAGTTTTTTTATGGTTTTTAACGGTTTTATTTTTTTAGAGATTAGCCCCAAACCATCCTCGGGTCACAACAGACGTACCTGCTAAATTTCAAGAAGATCGGGTTTAAACAGTTTCTTTTATAGGGTTTGGTGTTTTTAACGGTTTTTAACTGTTATAAATAACCTTTCTTAACTGCCAAATAACGGTTCTAATTTTAGAGAAGTAGTCCTGTACCTGTGCAATGTCACAACGGCTAGTTGAAGAAAAGCAGAGGAAAAAGATGTCTTTGAAACCGTTAAAACAGCTTTTTAACGGTTTTTAACGGTTTCATTTTTTTTAGAGATTAGCCCCAAACCATCCTTGGGTCACAACAGACGTACCTGCTAAGCCATCCATGTTGCAAAATTACTCACCGTTACTGGACATATGCATACCGAATTTTATCAATAGTGGTGTAAATTTAGAAAATAACGGTTTTTAACGGTCAATGTTAAGTTTTGGTTCGTAAAATTTGCATAACATTGTTCAGCGCTTAAAACTGTACGTGCATACGAAATGTTATCAAGAAGGGAGAGAAAGTTAATATCCTTGTCCTTCCTCACCACATCTTATTTTGCACGAAAACCCCCCTTTTCACAAACAAATCTCGTCCATCTCATGCTACTTTTTGCCAAAATTGACACCTTTTTACAATCAAGCTTAACATGCAAAAACCTCCAAAAATCGAAGTAATCGTTATTTTAAAAATGGGGGCTTACGTGCAAAACAAAAAATGGGTGATATAGAACAAAAGATATTAACTTTCTCTCTCCATAGCATAATGGGTGATATAGAACAAAAGATATTAACTTTCTCTCTCCTCTTCTGATTAATCGTCTATCTCAAGCACCACCAACAAATCAGAACAAACAACCGGCCTTCCATCTTGGTTAGTTATTTTTACACACACTGAATTTATAGGCCCTTCAACTAATTCTTTAAATTGACTGTTTTCACCAAATGTATATGACTGATAATCGCAAAACCCCACCTTAGTTGATGGGAGTGCTCTTAGAACTGTAGATGGCTGGCCATTATACAAATTAGTGTTTGTTTTTAATTCGCTTAAATGAACATACAACATTGGATTAATTAGAAAATCGGATGGCCTACTGCCTACATATTCATATAGACCGCTTTCTATATACGCGTGTGTATTAATACGATAGGTTTTACCACTATCTTAAAAGCCTAAAATTCGAGCAAGGCCCTTGGGAAAAACGTACTCCCGTTTGTCTTTATGTTTTGGTAAAAATATAGTAATTATAAGATTTGCCTCATTAATTTCTACCCGTATGTCAAATTTGTTAAATGCTTCTTTTAAAGAACAAAAGCTGTAGTAACCATCAGGTATTTTTAAACGTTTTAAGCGATTGCCCCCCTCATCATAAATATCTATGTCACGGTCGCTAAGCCGGACGGCCCTACCACCCTTACCCACGCCTATCACACACTAGGTCAGACAACACAGCACACTAACACAGTTTTACAATCACGCACGCTTCTTTATTTCACACACACTCCATGGCGCCACCCCTCACGCACATCCACAACTGCACACAAGTATCCCAATTCCCGCTGACTCACCCTACTCTACTATAATGACCTGGAAGACCCTAACCTAACCTAAAACACCAGTTACAGTATATCACTGTGACCTGGGGACACAGTGATAGCCCGCACACGTGGTGACTAACTACTAGGGACGAGGATTTACCAAAGGGACTCTAATCTCTTAACTACTGCTACCACCCACACCCCTCCCCAGAACTCACCCTTCTCTTTTAACCCGGGACCACTACTGCACTGATCGCTGCGTCCCTAAGGGAGGCAACGACCAGTACCCTACACTGTGCTGGCCACTACGTCCTGAAAGGAGGCAGTAGCTAACACCCCTAACCCTACTGCCTAACGCTACACCCCTTCTACCACAAACATGGGACAACCCATCCCGGCCCGGAAAGCTCCAGTCCTCGGCGCTGTACGTGGCCCCTCACAGGCTGACACCTCCCCGGAAGACTCTGCTCCCCGGCGCTGTCCGTGGCTCCTCCGCGGCCCGACACCCTCCCGAAGACTCTGCACCCCGGCGCTGACCGTGGCTTCCCGCAGTCTGACTCCTCCCCCGATGGGCACGACCCCCAACGCACACACACCAGACGCCCTCTCGACGGGTCCGGGGCTCGTAGGACGCCTCCTCCTCTGAAGGCCCCGCCGGACACCAAGGGTGGAAAAGGCCTGGTGCAGCGCCCTCTCACAGGACGCCTAAACCGGGACGAGGAACCAGTGCCGGAGAACTCCCGGAAGAGCACCGGTAGCCGGAGGAGAGCTGCCCCACAGAAGGCAGACGGCCTGGGTGGTCTCCCTCTCCCGGGAAAACAACAGGCACTGGAAAGCGCCGCTCACCTGCCAGCACGCGGCAGTAGACTGCGGTGATCTGGCCCCAGCCTCAGGACGGAACAGGATACCTGCTGACACAACTGTAGGGCCCTACTGTAATGTTGCTACTACCCGAGTCATCAAGGCACATAGGCTACTTGGTAAAGCTTTAACTCTCCATCTCCCTTGCCTACTTCCCACTCGGGCATGAGAGTGACCCCTTGAATTTCGAACACATCCCCCAACCCATTACTCACTATGGGGTTATCAGACCCATTTCCTGCCAACCCTTACAGCAGCAGTAAAACAATATTCTCTCTGAGCCAATCCACGCTATTACATATGAAATTATGAATCACACCCAAATCTCGGAAAAGAAACGAAAACTAAGCGATCCAACACGGACTCCATGGGCCCCCTTAGGACATACTAAATAATCTAGGAAATGGCCAATTTCACAAGGAAATGTCTCCACACAATAACCAGTAGTAATACACATCTCTCAGAGGAAAAAAAAACAACAAAAAAACTTATAATTTTTAGCGGTTCACAGTTCCAGCCTGTTCACACAAGAGAATCGGCTCGCAGCCACAATCCTTCACATTATTACCCCTCTTTGCACTGTCAATTATAACCATATATCAAAAACAACATGATTTGTTCGCCAAAATTTCCATCCAGCACCTCACTCTCATGTCATCTCTTGTCAGATAACCCAGTGGTTAATCCTCGTTATGCCAACACAACCACACTTCATACAATATTACATGCTGCACATCATCCGTTTTTATCCTATCAACTGCTAAGCTACTCGCCTTAAACTTTACCTTTCCCTTCTTTCCGACTACTAAAATTCATAATGGGACTGTCTCCCCACAACCTAAGACATCTTTCTCCAACCCTATTCTGTCACAAACACATACATCCCTGCATGTGTGACGACTCATTTGCTTTAAAAAAAACTTCTAACCATATGGACTCACTGTCCTGTACCAAATGCGTACGTCACAGATACAGTCCGCACGAGCACGACACCCGCGTCGAGAACCCTAACTCGTAACGAAAGTGACAAGACACCAATATAAGTTGAATAGTCACGACCGTACTCCAGTATAAACCACTCGACCACAAATCAGCCTTGGCCCTACTGCACAGTTAACCGATTCCAATGCTGTGCAGGTCAACTCCGGAATCGTTAATCAATTTCAACGAACTCCTACTATTTACAATTGAGATTGAGCACAATCATCAAACCCCTCTATGATTCACGCAGACACATCTGCACCTGACTCATATTATGATCCTCAACCAAAAAGCAACCTCGTATTACCTTCTCATTGAACCCACGGAAATTAACAGACTAACCACAAACAATATCTACATCACCGCCCATCAACGGTTATTATATCGAACCCACATTGTCTAGCCAAACTGTCACATGACAATCGAACTCAGGAACCACTATGTACACTACTTACAGAAATATACAGGAAAGAGGTAACACAAACCGGCTGACAACAAATTTCAATCACGGAACCAAGATAACATCATACCAGACAACCAGTATACGCAACGAACACCATACAACTAATCCCAACATGAGACAACTACAGTACAACTCGCCATAATACAAGACAACACGACGAACTACAACTCAACGAACCTAACAGATCACCAACCTGGACATACAGACGATCAACCACACCAGTTCTGCAACTGGCTGACAGTGGCTGCAACAAGGACGACACCGACTCAGCACAGGCCAAGGGCACCCAACCCCGACGAGGACCTGGTACTAACTATATGACTCGAAGTCACTCTTCAAAAACTACCGGCGCTGCCGCCGCACCTACAAGGAGTACGTCCACTCCGACGAACACCAGGGACCGAAGTGAAGCTACCCCAACACATTCCGCCCTGGTCGGAATCAAGCGAACTCTACTCACCACACAAAACAACGATTGGTCAGAGAAGTGTATCCCTCCGCAGAGCTGACACGCCTGACCAACGGACTAGTTGTTGCTCGTGCAACAACACGACAATTTACCACAACAACTCACAGACTTGACAACACAACAACAGCCGATATCCTGCCCCGCCTTCTCTGGTGTAGAACCAAAGTAACAAAAGGGTAACAATCGGGAACGAAACCAACTTCCTCCTACCACTCCCTCAATAAATGAAGACTGGAAGGCAAAAATACTGTATGTCCTACTTCACCTGCCCCCTACCTAGCCTAACCTTACTACCTAACCCCGAGGAACTTAGCCTAACCCCAGCTAACTAAACCCCAGTCTTACCCCGCGCGCGCGCGCGTGCACACACACACACACACACACACACACACACACCACACACACACACACACACACACACCACACACACACTCTCGCACGCATACGCGCACACGCTCTATATCTTGAATCCACACCACTCTTAAACACGTGGACGTACTAGTTTAGTACCCGCCGATCGGTGACACACCCCCCTGCCTAAGTTTTAACTACAGGTTAAAACCAACAACAACTTCTCACTCGATCGGCGTTTTAGCCACACCCTACCTATGAGAATCCAATTTCCCTTCACTCATTCTGTCCTACTGTTACTTTTGATGCACTCCAAAACTTCCATCACAACAGCATCAACTTTTAAATACATCAACAATTACAGGTTACATTAATCAACCTGGTCTAACGCTGTCACATATGACCTTAATGCAGGCACTTACAGGCAGCCGTTACACTACGCACTACATATAAATTCCATAACTGAGGGGGCTCTAATTACGCACAACTGCTGTGTAACACGTGCTACAAATACCACACCCTCAGTAACACTTTGCTACGCCATTCTCTACGAAAGATAACACATGCATAGCTTCGACAATGTCATCCTCTCACGACACAGGTTAATGGAACCCTCAGGTTTCCTTTCTCTCTCTCTCTCTCTCTCTCTCTCTCTCTCTCTCTCTCTCTCTCTCTCTCTCTCTCTCTCTGGCAAGCGACTCAAGAAGTCTGCCACCACATTGTCCTTTCCAGACACTGCCTGCACCGTAAACTGGAATGCCTGCAGCTGCAGTGCCCACCTTGTGATCCTCCCACTAGTACTCTAGACCCCACAGCTACCATCTTGGGTTTCGCCTTCAAGTCAAAATGTCGCTTGTACCTGCAAGCTGCCGTTGCCAAGTTCTCCTTTGCCAACTTGCACGTCTTAGCTATTTTGTTCCTTAGGTTGACAACGTACTCTGTAGCTGTGCAGAGCTCTTGCCTTTCTGGTTGCAACCACAGATCCCTCAGTATCTGCATGGGCCTGCGCATCAGTGGCATCCTTACAAGGGGAACTCTTGACACTCTTCCCTTGTCCACAGTACGCTGACACTGGAAGCATGACTGGCAGTACCGACGAATGTCAGCATGCATGCCTGGCCAATAGAAATGGCGACCAACTCGCTCCTTGGTTCGGGTGGTACCTAAGTGTCCAGACATGGGTACGTCGTGGCCTAGCTTCATCACCGTGGTCCGTAGTTCAGCTGGGACGCAGATCTGACTCGCTACGTCCTTGGGACCCTCAAACCGCCTGACCAGTACACCAGACTTCCGAGCGTACTCGACTCGTCCAAACTTGGTGTGGAAGTGCGTCCCTGCTTCACACGCACTCCGAGCCTTCCTCAAGGTTTCATCCTGGTCCTGCATCTGAATTAACTGCTGGGTAGAGGTGTTCAGCATGCATTCCTCGACGGGCAGTGGTACAGGTTCTTGTTGCTCCCTGGCTCTCTGCGCGCGTGTCTGCACTGCCCCTACCAACGCCGGGTCTGCGTATACAGGCACACGTGTCCAACCGGGATCTCCTACTCTCTTTGCGAAGTTTCCGATCAGGACTTCCTGCACAGGGCTATTCATGACCAAAACCTCCAACTTCCCTGCGATGAATGGTGACTTCAACTCTACTACCGCCACAGGTAACACAGACCTACATCTGGATTCAGCCAACACTACTGGGACTGTCTCTCCTGTGTACGCATCTGCCGGTACTAACCACTTGGCCACTACGGTGTGTCCGGCACCAGTGTCCCGTAATCCATTGGCCGGAGACCCGTTAACTTCTACGATGCACACAGGCTCGTACCGCTGCTCAGCGCATGGGCGACACAACGTAGGGACCACTCGAGCTTGGGGCTGGTCACAACAATGAACAGCTCCAACAAAATGGGGCTCAGGGCATTTCCTAGCGATGTGGCCTGGCTTCTTGCAGTTGAAACAAACTATGGTCGATCTAGGCCCTTCTGATCTCCTGTTCAGCTGCTGTAGTGCACCATCACTTTGTTGGGACCTCCCTGCGGGCTGGCTCCCTGCTGTTTCACGTGTATTACCCAGGTTGGGCTGGTTAACTGTTCGGTCTTGCCTCGCCTTCCTCCCCAGTCTTTTGGCCTCTGCCAAAACAGTAGCTTCTGTTGCAAGTTGTCCCACAGTTTTCGGGCATGTCTTCCGCACCTCAATTGTGAACTCTGGAGACAATAGCTGATAAAACTGTTCTTGGAACAGCAGATCCTTTACGTCCTCTGCCACACTCTCATCCTTGCCCGCTGCCGCACACCAGAGGGAAAACCACCGCTTCATCCTTCCCAGCATCTGGCCGAAAGTCTCAGCAGCGTCCTTCTTGATGCTCCTGAACTTTTCTCGGTAGGCCTCAGCATCTAGCCTGAAGTGGCTTAACAGGGCGTCCTTTATCTGATCATAGTCGCATAACTCATCCGCACTTAACCGCATCACCGCTTCTCTAGCTTTTCCTCTCAGCAGAGACATCAGACGTGTGGGCCATGAGGTCTTGCTCCACTTGCACATCTGGGCTACACGCTCAAATTGGGCGATGAAAGCGTCCACGTCGTCGTTCTCTCCCAGCGGCTCAAGGTGGACATGCTTCGTTTCCTCCACCTCAATCAAGCGTTTCCTATGCGCTGCTTCATCTAAGGCCTGTCTCTCTTGTATGATTAGCTCTCGCTCTCTTGCCTCTAACTCGGCTTCATCTCTTCGTCTCTTGAGATCTAACTCGGCTTGCCGTGCTTGAGCTTCTATTTCCCTTATTGCCCTTTCTTCCTCCATCTTCTTCCTCTGCAGTTCCAGTTCCATCTGTCTCGCTGCTTTCTCATCTTCAATCTTCTTCTGCTTCATTTCTAGCTCCCTCTGTCTATCAGCTTTCTCCTCTTCTATCTTCCTCTGCTGCATCTCTAGCTCCCTCTGCCTAGCAGCTTTCTCCTCTTCTATCTTCCTCTGCTGCATCTCTAGCTCCCTATGCCTAGCAGCCTTCTTCTCTTCAATCTGCGTCCGCTGCATTTCTAGCTCCCTCTCATCCTTCATCTTCTGCCTCACTTTCTCCTCCATCCGGAGCTCCAATTCTGCTTCTCTCGCCGTCTTCTCACCCTCATTACGTACTGAGTCTGTGACGAACTTGGCGAGGTCTCCCCAGCTAAACCCATCGCCGCTCCCAACTTGGCAAACTCTGCATAAGCCCCCGTCCCCTGTTCTTGATCCACCCCCGCTCCCTGGTCACTAACCTTAGGTTTGGTATCCGCCATAGAGGCCTGTGGATCCATGACACTATCGGGGTCGTACTGCGGATGGGCTCGGGTGTGTTTAGACATAGGGTACCCCTACCACCACAGAACTAGCAACGGACAGTATGCGATCTGAGCGCAACTGGAGGTTCCTGACTACGCACTAGCCCGTGAAGCAACTCAGCACAAGTACACAATACTCTCAATGTGTCACGCACCAAGCATAACTCCACCCACACTTGTGTACCTCATACATATACCCACATGGGTCCAACCCATACAATACTACCAATGCACTGTCTGGTCACTGACTGAACCACGTGACACCGTGTGTCCACCGTCCACTGTGCATGCGCACCAGTTACCCACAGTCACAGGCCTCACTGTCTCTGGCAGGCCGCACCCACACGATCACAGTGCACTTGCACCCCACAAGTCCATATGCACTCCCAGCACACCTTAGTGTCACAACCCTGCGCACCCTCGTGCTTCCCACACACAGTCACCTGGGCTTACTCTGCCCTTAATCCCCACAGGATATCCGAGCACACAGTGTGCACAGTCACGGGCCGGGTACCACTCTACCTACTCACTGGGGTTATACCACATGTAAGGGACACAAAAGACACCTGGTACCCTCCGGCACCTCACCTACACTGTCGGTGTAATCACTCACACTTCCAACAACCACTCAATGTTTATTGACCATTCATACCTCACCCACACGGTAGCGCCAACCCATTCACACCAACACAAGTGCCCTGCCCAATGCCAATGGAAACCTGCCTGAAGTGAACAGGGACACTACGTACCACCTCCCAGGGTACTGGTACGCTCCCACCAACCACCCACTTATATTTCACACAACGTACACACCGGACACAACACCCCCCTTACCTCCCTCCTAGCTACCTATCACCTACCCAGAACCCCTTATGGTACCCCGCATCTCCACCAAAGTGTCACGGTCGCTAAGCCGGACGGCCCTACCACCCTTACCCACGCCTATCACACACTAGGTCAGACAACACAGCACACTAACACAGTTTTACAATCACGCACGCTTCTTTATTTCACACACACTCCATGGCGCCACCCCTCACGCACATCCACAACTGCACACAAGTATCCCAATTCCCGCTGACTCACCCTACTCTACTATAATGACCTGGAAGACCCTAACCTAACCTAAAACACCAGTTACAGTATATCACTGTGACCTGGGGACACAGTGATAGCCCGCACACGTGGTGACTAACTACTAGGGACGAGGATTTACCAAAGGGACTCTAATCTCTTAACTACTGCTACCACCCCACCCCTCCCCAGAACTCACCCTTCTCTTTTAACCCGGGACCACTACTGCACTGATCGCTGCGTCCCTAAGGGAGGCAACGACCAGTACCCTACACTGTGCTGGCCACTACGTCCTGAAAGGAGGCAGTAGCTAACACCCCTAACCCTACTGCCTAACGCTACACCCCTTCTACCACAAACATGGGACAACCCATCCCGGCCCGGAAAGCTCCAGTCCTCGGCGCTGTACGTGGCCCCTCACAGGCTGACACCTCCCCGGAAGACTCTGCTCCCCGGCGCTGTCCGTGGCTCCTCCGCGGCCCGACACCCTCCCGAAGACTCTGCACCCCGGCGCTGACCGTGGCTTCCCGCAGTCTGACTCCTCCCCGATGGGCACGACCCCCAACGCACACACACCAGACGCCCTCTCGACGGGTCCGGGGCTCGTAGGACGCCTCCTCCTCTGAAGGCCCCGCCGGACACCAAGGGTGGAAAAGGCCTGGTGCAGCGCCCTCTCACAGGACGCCTAAACCGGGACGAGGAACCAGTGCCGGAGAACTCCCGGAAGAGCACCGGTAGCCGGAGGAGAGCTGCCCCACAGAAGGCAGACGGCCTGGGTGGTCTCCCTCTCCCGGGAAAACAACAGGCACTGGAAAGCGCCGCTCACCTGCCAGCACGCGGCAGTAGACTGCGGTGATCTGGCCCCAGCCTCAGGACGGAACAGGATACCTGCTGACACAACTGTAGGGCCCTACTGTAATGTTGCTACTACCCGAGTCATCAAGGCACATAGGCTACTTGGTAAAGCTTTAACTCTCCATCTCCCTTGCCTACTTCCCACTCGGGCATGAGAGTGACCCCTTGAATTTCGAACACATCCCCCAACCCATTACTCACTATGGGGTTATCAGACCCATTTCCTGCCAACCCTTACAGCAGCAGTAAAACAATATTCTCTCTGAGCCAATCCACGCTATTACATATGAAATTATGAATCACACCCAAATCTCGGAAAAGAAACGAAAACTAAGCGATCCAACACGGACTCCATGGGCCCCCTTAGGACATACTAAATAATCTAGGAAATGGCCAATTTCACAAGGAAATGTCTCCACACAATAACCAGTAGTAATACACATCTCTCAGAGGAAAAAAAACAACAAAAAAACTTATAATTTTTAGCGGTTCACAGTTCCAGCCTGTTCACACAAGAGAATCGGCTCGCAGCCACAATCCTTCACATTATTACCCCTCTTTGCACTGTCAATTATAACCATATATCAAAAACAACATGATTTGTTCGCCAAAATTTCCATCCAGCACCTCACTCTCATGTCATCTCTTGTCAGATAACCCAGTGGTTAATCCTCGTTATGCCAACACAACCACACTTCATACAATATTACATGCTGCACATCATCCGTTTTTATCCTATCAACTGCTAAGCTACTCGCCTTAAACTTTACCTTTCCCTTCTTTCCGACTACTAAAATTCATAATGGGACTGTCTCCCCACAACCTAAGACATCTTTCTCCAACCCTATTCTGTCACAAACACATACATCCCTGCATGTGTGACGACTCATTTGCTTTAAAAAAAACTTCTAACCATATGGACTCACTGTCCTGTACCAAATGCGTACGTCACAGATACAGTCCGCACGAGCACGACACCCGCGTCGAGAACCCTAACTCGTAACGAAAGTGACAAGACACCAATATAAGTTGAATAGTCACGACCGTACTCCAGTATAAACCACTCGACCACAAATCAGCCTTGGCCCTACTGCACAGTTAACCGATTCCAATGCTGTGCAGGTCAACTCCGGAATCGTTAATCAATTTCAACGAACTCCTACTATTTACAATTGAGATTGAGCACAATCATCAAACCCCTCTATGATTCACGCAGACACATCTGCACCTGACTCATATTATGATCCTCAACCAAAAAGCAACCTCGTATTACCTTCTCATTGAACCCACGGAAATTAACAGACTAACCACAAACAATATCTACATCACCGCCCATCAACGGTTATTATATCGAACCCACATTGTCTAGCCAAACTGTCACATGACAATCGAACTCAGGAACCACTATGTACACTACTTACAGAAATATACAGGAAAGAGGTAACACAAACCGGCTGACAACAAATTTCAATCACGGAACCAAGATAACATCATACCAGACAACCAGTATACGCAACGAACACCATACAACTAATCCCAACATGAGACAACTACAGTACAACTCGCCATAATACAAGACAACACGACGAACTACAACTCAACGAACCTAACAGATCACCAACCTGGACATACAGACGATCAACCACACCAGTTCTGCAACTGGCTGACAGTGGCTGCAACAAGGACGACACCGACTCAGCACAGGCCAAGGGCACCCAACCCCGACGAGGACCTGGTACTAACTATATGACTCGAAGTCACTCTTCAAAAACTACCGGCGCTGCCGCCGCACCTACAAGGAGTACGTCCACTCCGACGAACACCAGGGACCGAAGTGAAGCTACCCCAACACATTCCGCCCTGGTCGGAATCAAGCGAACTCTACTCACCACACAAAACAACGATTGGTCAGAGAAGTGTATCCCTCCGCAGAGCTGACACGCCTGACCAACGGACTAGTTGTTGCTCGTGCAACAACACGACAATTTACCACAACAACTCACAGACTTGACAACACAACAACAGCCGATATCCTGCCCCGCCTTCTCTGGTGTAGAACCAAAGTAACAAAAGGGTAACAATCGGGAACGAAACCAACTTCCTCCTACCACTCCCTCAATAAATGAAGACTGGAAGGCAAAAATACTGTATGTCCTACTTCACCTGCCCCCTACCTAGCCTAACCTTACTACCTAACCCCGAGGAACTTAGCCTAACCCCAGCTAACTAAACCCCAGTCTTACCCCGCGCGCGCGCGCGTGCACACACACACACACACACACACACACACACACACACACACACACACACACACACACACACACACACTCTCGCACGCATACGCGCACACGCTCTATATCTTGAATCCACACCACTCTTAAACACGTGGACGTACTAGTTTAGTACCCGCCGATCGGTGACAATCTATCCAATTATTTTGGGTCTTTTCAGATATGTTAAACCACCTTATTTTAAACCTAAGTTCTCTAAGAGCAGCCCTACACTTCCCGCCTTTATTGTCAATTGGATACTTTAAGAACACGCGCGTGTTTTGTTTAGTTATATAAATGTGCATCCTTTTTAAATCCTTTTTAAAAAATCTATTTAAAAATGGAACCTTTTAAATATAATGAAAGTGCCACTTACGATGTAGGAGGGGTTTATGAGCCCAAATCTTTGGACTTTAGTAACCTAACCATCGCAGTGGATGAATCATATGGCTTTCTAGTCAGGCTTGTAAACCCACTAACTAGATATTTAAATCCTCCAATAAAGAGTGATAGAGTGCCATCAGCATGGTCAACTTACCCCATGGCTTTTTACCAGAATCAGTTAAATTTTGCAGTTTACTGCTCAACCACTGGCTGCGGTGTTTCATATGCAAACCATTTAAACCACCCCAACCTCTTAGTAAGGTCAGTATATAACTTTCATGTTTATTATCAGTATAGGCGCATACTAACTGAACTACAAGTACGCCTCCCCAACGACAACGCGTTTAGTCCATTTCTCAGCCCAATAGACAATAATGCATATGAAAGAATCTGCAACGAATTTAACATTAACCCTTCAAATAACTTTAGACAAAAGTTAGACCGCAATCACGGGTTAGGCACATTGTATTTGTGGGGTCAGCGTAGAGAATATAATTTTGACTACTGGCCCGGCCACACCTCTTTTAAGTCAAACTTCCAAGTTAGATTGGGATCAATAGAACAAAAACACCCCAATGCTTGGGCAACATTTATCTTGGATGAAAGTAAAGGCCTAACAATGCCAGGAGTGCAAAGACTTAATGACTCCATACGCACGTACGTTTGGTGTCTATTAGGAGCGCAAGCACAGACCAAGTCTAGCATAGTGGATCAATCTACAGGCTTTGACACCAGAAAACAATTTCTAGCCAATTTAGAAGATGCTATTAACTCTGCTGTTGATTTGCCTTCCAGCATACAAAGGTACCAAAACGTTCTTTCACATGCTAGGTCAAAGGTTGACTTTGTTGTGGGCCATGGATTATACATGCTGCCTTCTGACCTTAGACTGCAGATTGGCATAATACAGAATTATAATAATGAAATCCTCATAGCCGGAGACGACCAAAACTTAGGACACAATCAAGGCTTAAACACAAGGCCCGCGCCAGCCATTTTAAAAAAAGTATCTAGCTCAGAACCTGCAGAAAGCGACCCACCGCCACCAGTTATAAGGAGCCCAGAAAGCGACCCCCCGCCCGTTGATGTACCTCACCCGACAGACACACTAGCGAAAAGACAGCCCTTGTTGTGTTTTTAACTTTTACTGGATTAGCCATACTTTATTTCACTAAAAATTAAACCAGCAGCCAGCACCCCTAACGTCCACAGATGGTCGGCCATATAACCAGCCACTTTGCCTATGGTAGACAAAACCCAACTAACAACACTGCCTATTATGCCAGGCAGAGCATCAAGCGCTTTGACAGCTAACTTCTTTAATAGGTTTGCTAGATGATGCAGTTGTTTTCTAATCCAACTTTTACCGGGCTGAGGCGTTGGAGGCGCTACTGGTCCTGTTGGCGCACTGCCGGTTAATGCATAAACCAGCGTAGAGATAGCAAACCCAACAGCTGTCAATATACTAACTATTGTAATCCCCTGCTCTCTGAACAGAGTCCTTATTCTTTCTGCTAGCGTAGTATTTTCATAAATCATTTTGTCTATAGTTTCTCTGATTCTGCTTATTTGGGTTGCTATTTTTTCTCTGTTAATATACAACGCTGCTAAGCTGTTTTTTTTTATCTTCCATTAAATCCTGTATTTTCGCCTGTATTTTAGCCTTTTCTTCCGGCTCTAAATTGTTATCATCTGCATCAGCCAGTTTATTTTTTTCTTCGTCTATCTCTCTCTCTAGTATATTAAATTTTGCCAAATTGTTTTTTAGTTCTTCGTTTATAGTTGTTAAAGCGGACTTAGTAGACCTGAGGTCACGCAGTTCAGCTTTAAGATCCTTGATTCTAGCTTTAAGAACCTCGTGTTCACGCTCAGGCAATGGGCGATCAACAATTGTTTTTAAAGCCGTTTCTTCTTCAGGACTCAGCTCACGTTCTCTTTGACTAGGCACTTGAGAACCGACAATTGTTTTTAACTGGGTCTCCTCATTAAGACTCGTCTCAAGTTCTGCTATTAGTTCATCTGCTCTTTGGCTTAATTCGTGAAGAGGGATGTTTTGCATTTCAGATTGCGCTGGCAACTCTTGCACTATGCTTTGTAAAAGACTAACAGCCTCAGACCTTAGATCGCCAATAAAGTTTAACTGCCTTTGGTCAGCAACAGGGAGCTCTCTAAGAATTGTGCTCCTGCTTAAAAACTGGGTTGGGTCTGGTTTTGTAGTAAGCCGTACAAGCTTTCCTTTACTAGTTCTTACATACAAATGATTATTTTTATCTGTTGAAAAATTGGAGACCTTAAGTGCTTCCGGCTGCTCTCGCCCCATATGGCTATATAACGATTCAATTCTATCTAACATTCGTATTTGGCTTAATCCTACTCCTTGGCCCGCCGCTGCTGCTTCAAGTTCTTCTTGCAATGAAGGACCCAGCTCTTCAATAGAATCAATCGCGCCAAAATCGTCTTCTTCTTCTTCTTCAATAGGACTAATCACGTCAACATCTTCATCAGCCATATTTATATATTTATTATTTTTTGTTTTATAAAAAATGAACCCATACGGCTGCGACCTTGATCCATTCAGAAAAGCGAAAGAGCCCCACGGCATAAAAGGCATAAGACAGACTGTGCGGGTTGTAAATAATCCATCAACAATTGAGCCTAATGAAATGTTAACAGTAAGATTTAGTGACCTTGGGCCTGACGATGTTATAATGCCAGGCACTGCCAGGCTGTCATTCAAAATAGATATTGAGTCAGTGGATCCTAATGCTACTGTCGTTGCTAACCTGGGCAGGGCCATCATTAAAAATATGGTAATTAAACTGGAGGGTAGAGAAGTCTTCTCACTGAGTAGCGCAGACATTTTTAATCTCTATTCTGATCTGTGGCTACCCAGAACAGAAAGGAAAGACAAAATCTTTCAGGGAATCCAGAGTCCAAACGGTCTTAAGCACAGGCTTAATGCCGCAGATGCAAAGGAAGACGAGGGAGACCAGGCAATAGCGCGAGCATTTAAAAACAGATTTTGCATCCCTCTAGATTTTGAACTGTTAAAAACCCATCAGCCATATTACCAAGGTGCACTAAGAGACAAACTTACTTATGAACTGACATTCAATGACAGCGGGTCTGTTATTCTATCAGATGACCCAACAGCTAGATACACTGTCAGCAACATCTCTCTTAATTTTGACGTTGTTACTAACCCTGAACTAGCTAGAATAATCTTAAACCAGTATAAAAGTAGGGCGGTTGTTTACTTTGAAAGAGTTTTACACCACAGTCTAGCGATTAAAAACAAGCAAGACACTGTCTGGGAAATAGCTATAAGCAATTCTTTAAGGTCTCTAAAGGGGGTTCTCTTGCTATTTACTAAACCCTCAGCTCCTTTTCAGAGAGAATCTGAGGTGTTTTACAACCCAAAAATTGAGCAACTGTCTTGCACAGTAGATGGCAAGCCTTTTCAGCTGTATTCAGCTGGACTTTTGCCCGACCAACACTTTGATGAAATAAGAAAATTGTTTGCTGGAGGCAGACAGACAAGCCCCACAGCCGATCATGTGTGTAAAAAACTTCACCTTCACGATGTAAGACTCGAAGATTATCTAACAGACAAATATGGATTATGGCTGGATTTTAGATCCACGTATGACAACAGACTGCACGGGAGCGGAAGAAGGGTAGGGTCAGATGGCATACTCATACAGATTAATAAGGAAGAGGAGGAGAATGGCCAGATACAAATGCACGTTTTTGTGGTTTATGACGCCCAGCTGAACATTGAAGAAAATAGACTGAAAGAAATAGCCTATTAAAACAGATGGATAGTTTGAACTTTTTGCCCAAAGACCCGCACTGTTCGCTTATTTGTGGGATTACTGGATGTGGGAAAACTGTCTTCATGCTTGATTTGTTACAAACAGTCTACAGGTTTCATTACGAGTACATTGTTATATTCTGCACAACCATTAAGCACAACAAGTCTTACAAAGAAAGGCAGTTTGTTTGGACAGACGAGAATATATTTTTAGTTGATCCTACTGACAAGCTAAGCGACTGTTTAGAACATTACTATAGGCTATTTGAGGGAACCGAAACGCTGTTTATTATTGATGACTGTTCAGCCGAACAAGACATTGTTAAAAAAAGAAGGACTCTGTCTAAGCTAGCCTTTAGCGGAAGACACGCATTAGTTTCTGTTTGGCTCTTAACTCAAAAATACAATGCTGTCTTAAAAGACTTTAGATCGCAGTTAAAATCAGTCATCTTATTTTATACTAAGGACCGGGACAGTTTTGAAGAATGTTTAAGTGAAAACTATATAATCAGGGACAGGGATGAACTAAAAAAAATAAAAGAGCAGCTAGAAAAATCTAAGCACGCTAAACTATGCTTACGGACTGACCCGCCAGTTCAATACATTTGCTCATTATAGGTTGTTTATTATAGATTGCTTATAATAAATTGTTTACTATAGATTGTTTATTATAGATTGTTTATTATAGATTGTTTACTATAAATTGTTTAATAATGAATTGTTTATATTAAAAAGAATGTCTCGAGGACCTGAATCAAAAGCTGAGTTAGCTCCTAAATGCGTTGCAGTAGAGCTAAAAGATCTAGCAGATACAACTGACTTTGATCTAATAGGAGTGGCAGGAAATGTTTATGGATTTGAATACACCGACGATGGTGTTTACAAACGAATAGAAATTGAAGATAAAAAACGACATCAATATCCTACCCTGGAAGAGATAAGAAATCTAAGGGCAAACGATTTTGGCAAACACGAATACAAACTTCATAAACGAGAGAATGCCTGGGCGTTGCTTCCTGACATTAACTGGAATTTAAAGTTTGAACTACGAAGCCCCTATGTATACTTTGATAAGAAATACAATTTTAGAAAAGCTTTGAATGAAGGACGCCTTCTTGCTAGCCTAGTCCCAGGAACACAACAGAAAAAGCAGATTGAAATAACTAAGCGGGGCTCTGAATATATGCTGCAGAGAAAGAAGTCCTTAGCTGAAGTGGGGGATGACACCGTCGGCTTAGAGTTTAACCCAAAACTAGAATCACTGCCTAGAAAAATGACGATGCTTTTTCGCTTATTTATTACTCCAAGGGAGTCTGATCCTAGTTTGCCAGAACATACGTTAATCAGAGGCGTACAAATAAAGTCTGAAAACTTGGATGGGCCTCTTAGGCTCGTTATTGTTATTACTAAAAACGGGGATGAAATAAACACTTCTGTATCATCTGACAAAGTCACTGTGATGGTTGACAATACTAAACTAACAGTACTCGATTTTATTTTTATTAAGTATGTTGATTTTATTGCGTTTTACTCTGTTGATGAAGTGCTGCCAGAAGGGTTAATAAGAAGATATGTACAAGATTAATCTTAATTAAAAAATTAATCTTAATTAAAAATGGATGATCAGGCTCAAAAGTTTAGGTTAGAGCAAATAACTGAACTTCAAGAAGAAATAGAAAGTGACTTGGATAAGTATAGGGTTACTAGAAAGAAATATGCTAAAGTTTTAAATACTCTTTCTTATATAATCACCGGCTCATCAGCTGTAGCGAGCGTAAGTGCTGGGTCTAGCGTTGCTCTTTTAGCTACTGGGGCTGGAGCGCCAGCCTCTTTAGCATTAGGGAGCATTGGTTTGGGTTTAGGTGCTATGTCTATGATTGTGAGTGCTGTTTTAAAAAAAATTAACGCCTAAACTACAAAAGCACACTGCCATTGTAGCCCTAGCATCAGCAAAACTTTGTTCATTAAGACTGAGAATAAGCAAAGCATTGCAGGATGAAAACATTACAGCTGAAGAATTTGAGCATCTTATGGCTGATGGTGAGGATTACAGACGACAAAAAACTGAACTTCAAAAGGAGTGGAGAAAGACTTTTACTTCGCAACAAGTAGACACTGAGGCAATCAAACAGAACATTGAAAAGCAAGCAAACAATCAGTTAAACCCAAAAATAGACTAAAAAATAAGATGTGAACTAAAAAAAAAAAAAAAAAAATCATAAGTTTAACAAATAAATAAATACTTTTTTTTTTTTTTTTAAACTAATCGGCACTGTGTTTGGCGGGACAACTTGCAACTCTTCGCGAACAAACGATCTTTTAGGGACGGGCTTTTTAGACGTAGTAGCACCGCTAGAAGAAAGAGTCTCTCTTAAATAATACACGGGAGGGGCTGTTTTCATAATTCTTTCAACTTCATATACGTCTACACTCCATATGGGGTCTGTGGCTCTAATTCTAACATCGCCCTCTGCCTCTCCAGGCGCATACAAGTATCTTACTTTTAGTCCAAAAGGTAAGAGTTTTTGATTACCTTGAATGTCTTCAGTAATGCTAATTTTTTTAAATTTGATCGCGTTCACTGGCTTAAGACCCGTTGCTTTAAATTCTTCATTGTTCATGGCGCGTAAGACTGGTGGCAATCTCCTAACCCATTCTGTGTTGCGCGTCCTGTCCATAAGATCTCTGTGGTATTGATAGATAAACAGACGCTCAGCCAGATTCTTATTAAAGTTTTCTACTAGAGCCTGGGAGCGATGGTTACCCGGAATTCCTCTCTTAACTGTAACGCGATGTCTTAAAAACAACTGGTTTACAGCTCCTTTAAACTCTTTCCCATCATCAACCTGAATCAGCCTAGGATACTTTAATGGACCTTGCATGTATATTTGCTGTAAAGCCACAGCCACAGCAGTTGAGCTTTTATCCGTTAAAGGCTCAGCATCTTTATACCTTGAAGCCATGTCAACAACAGTCAGAGCATACTTAAACTTTTTTCTTCTAACTTTGTCATGTGGAAGATACAACAAGTCCATCTGGTGGGTGTCATTAGGAACTGAGTTAACAAATCGAGGCCTTATTATTCTTTTTGGGGCAGGCAGATATATTTGCCAGATCGCTTGTTTTGAAAGCCAGTCTTTCGCTTCTGATTCAGACACCCTAGCAGCTTTACTCAGTTTATCAATAGCGGCCTTTCCTTTCCAATACCCTCCAGGAGAATAATATATTTTGTACTTCGTATCGTCCATAAGAGACTGTTTTTATTACATTTTTAACTATGTTTTTAGATTGAATATGCAAGAAGAAAGATTGCTCCCATAGCGCCTATAATAAAGCCTATTTCTACCATTTTCTGATCCTCAGATGGTTCATGAAAGTCGGACAGCTCTGGCGGTGCCGATGTTAGAAACTTCTTTCCTGTCACTAAGTAATATTCATTCATTGCTTCATCAACGTCTGTAAATGCGTGCTCTGCATGTCCCTGTTCTCTTAACTTTTTATTAATAAAGTCTAAGTGAGCAATTCTCCTTTTCTTGTAAGCGTCTCTTGCCTTAGCTAAATCTTCCATTGCTTTGTTATGGCGTTCTCTTTCTTCATCAGACCGCAATTTACTAAACATATAATTGCTGCCAGAGAAAGCCAATGCATTAACAATAGCCCCACCCACCATCAGAACTATTCCAGACATCTTTTTTATAAATGAATGAATCTTTTTTTTTTTTTATAAATCAATCTGCCTAAATGCATTAATCTTTCTATGCATTAATCTTTCTATGCATTGATGTTTTCTGGGATAATCCCCTGTGCAACAAGAAAGTCTTTTGAGGCAATCCCCGCCGTTATTACAGCTATAACCTTAACAACATCCTCAATGTCTAACCTTCCTAGATCAGCTGGCCTCATTTTAAACATGTTTTTTGCTAACATGCTATATCCTATACTAAGGCCGCCGATTACAGCAGAGTGGTAAATCGTATTGATGATCTTTGCAGTGCTCATATTTTTTATTAACTAAAAAAATAATTAAAATAATCATAATATGAAAGACTGTCTATGTGCTTTTTAATCAGATAATCTTTTGTTGCTAGAGCTAAAAATAAGGCTGTAACTAGTTTCGGCGAATCTTCTATCTTTCCCATGTTGGGTGGTTTTATTCTTAACAAACATTTTGCTAGGGTTGAGTAAACTATAACGCCAACAATAGGCACTGCATAATTAACCAGCGTTAAACTCATGGTTTTATTTTTTTTTTATTTGCTTTTAAAAAGGGCTTTAAAAAATGGCGGCCAAACACAGCGAATCTGATCTAATGATTTTAGTAGAAAATTGTAATGAACTATTTGACAAAGCGGTGAAAGTGTTAGACACTTGGCTTGAGAATGATGTAAACATTTTAATCAAAAATCATAGTGAACTATCTAACGAAGCAATCAAAGAGTTAAGCATTGGCTGTAGTGATTCAAAAGCTAAAGCATTGGCAGTCGTTCGTGTAAAATTGGAGTGTCTTGAAGTATTGCAATGCTTGAGTGAAGAATAAAAACGCGTTTACTTACTTTTACTTACTTTTATTATTATTTTTTTTTAATTTACGTAAAATATTGTGAGTTAAAAAATGAACCCCGCAAGTGAGTCCGAGTTTGAAATACTACCTTCCAACAACGTACAGTTGGAAGGTAGTAACAAATCATTAAGCAATAAGTTCATTGAATTAGACATGGACATCATTAACCCCACAAACGTTCAAAAAAGCGTAACACATGCTATTTCTAAAATCCCAGAGTCTCTTCAAATTAACCCGCCAGCAAAAATGTTGTTAGTCATTCTGATTAAATATATAACCCCTGATAATAGTAGTATGCAAGTCTGGGTTTCAACTAGACAGAAAGAAGTAATCAGCTATTACGACTTTAAACCTGGCTGGGCTGATTACATGCTTACACAGTTTAACCATGCAAGTGAAGAAGCGAAATTGCGCGGCTCCGGTTGGTCTGAAGGAACAGTCCTTGAAATCAGATTAAGACAAGCCAAATACTCTCCTATAGTCGGCAATTCTTACATCCCTCTCCCAAAAGAGTTAGTTTTTAAACGGGCAGTCTTAAACATACATAATTTTGACAATATGTGTTTCATGTGGTGTGTTTTGGCACACTTACATCATGTTAAAAAGAATGCAGAGAGAGTTTCCAATTATAGGCAGTATATAAATGAGCTGAACTTAAATAACATAACCTTTCCAGTGAGCGTAGAAAGTATATCTCAGTTTGAAGAACAAAACAAACCAATAACCGTGAGCGTATACACATGGTCTGTAGCAGACAATCTAGTCCCTCTAAGGATCTCTCCCAATGTCCCCACTTTAGGCGAATCACTGGAGAACCATGTAGACTTGATTCTGTTTACAGACGGTTCCAAGAGCCATTATGTATTAATCAGATCAATAAGCAGACTTCTGGCTTATACTACAACGGATACAGCTAAACAAGGGCTTTGTAGGAGGTGTTTGGTCAGAATCCCCACTGTAGAGGCAGCAGCCAGCCATAAGAAACATTGTAAAAGTTTTGTAGACTGTAAAATCGAACTTCTTACACCAAA
>JAMYXO010004325.1:12500-17690 GCA_033310375.1 Conus canariensis | reverse complement strand
AGACAGAAGAAAAGAAGAAGAAGAAAGACAGAAAGAAGACAAAAGAAGACAGACAGACAAAACAGAGAAAGAAAAGAGAAAGGCAGAAGGAAGACGGGCAACAGAAAAAGACAAAAAGAGACAGAGACAGACAGACAAGACATACAGACATACAGATAGACAGACAGACAGAAAAAAGAGAGACTTAACGGCATACGTATGAACATTGGTGTTTGATTGAAGTCACTATGAATGCACGGAAACGTCATGAGATTGGGCCGGGGCTTTCGTTGTATACAGGCAGCTGAGCGGGAAAACTGAGAGTGTCACCGTCTGATGACGCTGACCTTTCTGGAACTCTTTCACTTTTCTTGAACCGCACTGTCTCCGATTGAAGACTTTATTAGTCGTCTTCGCCTCACGGGGGTACCACTCCCACCACACAACGACATGGGGGCACACTTTACCACCTCCTACAACCCAATAGCTGCTTTTGTTTTTTGGGGTTTTTTTTTTGTCTTTTTTTGCGTAATGCCGCTGACATACAAACAAACCAACAACAGACCAGGGGGAAAAACATAAGGCTCATTGCTAGGGGCTGGCTTTGAATAAAATGATAATAAACCCATCTGTGTTTCCGTCGTAACGCGGGTGGGACTGCTGTCCCATGAGAGCGGAATAAAAATTTTTGTTTATTTTCTCCCAAAATTCAGAATTTTAGACCCCTTTTGGGAGGCTTGCAGGCGGAATAAAAATTTCGATCCCCTTGTGGCAGATACATTTAAAACAGAAATCATCCTGTCCCGTACCCCTGTCCTCACCCCAGCCGTCCTTCTTTAAAGGGTTTCCCCCCTAAACCCCTTTCCCCTTCCGTCTTACCCATTCTACCCCCCTCCCCTCCCCACGGGCACCCTCCCTCCTCCCCCTTCTTAAAACCCAAAACTGTATTGATCTGGTTTAGAATGTTGGTGTTTTGATGTTTTTTTTGATTGAAAGGGATAAAAATTTTTTTAAAATTAACTAAATTTTAAAAACCCCAAAGCTTTTTAAAAAACCCAATGATAAAACTTTTAAAGCACAGGCGGTTTTGTGGAAAGAAATAGGCCCCCCTTTTTTTTGGGCATCATTTTGCATTTTGCTTTACACCCAACCTCACAAGGGCGACACTCACGCGCTTTTGCAAAAAGATGCTTGCACTTCCAAGGGCCCAAAAACTTTCTTTTTTTCACTCCGGCCCAAAAATTAAACAAAACAGGGACTCAAATTACTGCCCCAAAAGTTGCGAACACTACTTTCTATTTGGAGAAACTGCCCCACAAAGGCACAATTTTTTACGGGGAAAAGGGGGAATTTAAATTCAATGGGGTTTGGTGCTTTTGGTGGGGTATATTATTGGATTCTAGCCCCTTTATCTTTTGTTCATATCTTTGTTTAAAAACCATGTGTTTTGAAAAATTTTTTTTAAATGAATTTTTGTGGGGAGAGAGGGAAGAGAGAGAGAGAGAGAGAGGAGAGAGAAAAAAAAAAATTAACAACAATCACACACACAACCTCAAAACACCAAACACACACACACACACCACACCACACACACACACAACCCACCCCCACACGCTCACCCACCCCCCAAAACCCCCCTCACGTGCACACACGCTCGCGCGCGCACACCCCACACACCCCATACACTAACACACCAAACTTACACACACACACGCAAACACACCCCACACACACAACAACACACCCCAAAACAACACACTTCCCCCCCAAACACCCCCCAAACACCACCCACACCAAACACACACACCCCACCCCCAAAAAACACCCCCACCACATACAGTGCACCCAAAGAGACAAAAACAGACAAGACAGACAGACAGACAGACAGAAAAACAGAGACAGACAAAAGAGGGGAAAAAAGGCAAAAGAGAGAGAGAGAGAGGGGAAGAGAGGAAAGAGAGGAAGAGAAGGGGGAGAAAAGAGACAAAAAGGGACAGACGGGGCCAGAAAAAGGGTGAGGGGGTTTTATCTGACCACAACCCAAAAAACAAGAAAAAAACAAAAACAAAAAAACCCCTAAACACAGACAGAAGCATTAATACAAAAAAAAAGAGACATTGACAACACACACACACACACACACACACACAAAACCACACACAACACTCACCCCAAAAACCAAAACCCACACAGGGGTTACAAAAAAAATTAAAAAAAAAAAAAAAAAGAGGGAGAGAGAGGAAGGGGAGAGAGGAGGAGAGCATGATGGAAAAAAACCCCCATTTTTCCTCGTTGGGAAAACTGAATGGTGAAACCACACAAAAAAATTTTAATGCCCCAAAAACCCAACCCAAGGTAAAAAGGGAGCGCGCAGCCCTAAAGCCCGGTAAAGGGACTGACAATGCCCAGTGGTCAGGCAGCTGGAACCACTTCTCCCTTTTTTCCCAAACATGATTCCAGCCCCTTTCTCCTTCCCGCCTCCTAATAAATTTAGAAATTTGGGGTTGTTAAAAGGTTTCGAGGGCAAGAACGGCTTTGATTTGTGTGTCCCAACACCCCCACCTAAAATCGCCCACCCTTTTCCCTTTTTTAAACTTTGAAACCCAGAAAAAATTTTTTCCTTAAACCCCTTTTTTAAACAAAAGGGGTTTGGGGGTTTTGGGGGGGGGTTTTTTTTTGGGGGTTGGGGGGGGGAAGTTCTCCTCTCTCTCTATCTCTTTTCCCCTCCCCTTTTTCCCCCTCTTCTCTCTCTCTCTCTCTCTTTGTCCCTTGTTATGATGCTAATGTTGTTTTTTGGTGTTTTTTTTGGGCTGTATTGATCTTTTCACCCATTTTCCCAAAAAAAGGTGTCTGACAATATGTTTTAAATTAAAACCCAAAGTAAATTGAAAGGGATAAACTGGAAGCTAGACATTTTTAAAAATTTTTTTTTTATTGTTGAGTACCAAAGTTTCTCTCTTTTCTCCCCCTTCTTCTCTCTCTCTCCCCTCTCTCTCTCTCTTTTTTACCCTCTCTCTCTCTCCCCCCATGCGGTGAAAGCTTTTCAGAGCGTCCCCCCGTCTTTAAACTTTTTTGCTTTTCCTCTTGTTTTTGTTTTTTCCATTAATTCTTCTCTGGCAAACTTCTTCCGTTCTTTTTTTTTTCTTGTGAGCCCCTTTTTTCCTTTCCCCTTCTTCCTGCCATATTTCCTCTTTTTTCCCCCTTAAATACCCACATGGTAAATTTTTTAAGCGTCTACTGAAAGTACCTTGAGTAAAAAGGAGGGGGAAACCCGCCCCAAAAGTCAGGGGAATTCTCGTTCAGGTGTTGTGACCCCCTAGGTAAACGCAGAACCATTCCTACAGCAAATACAACTTTTTTTCCCGTGAATATAAGGCACTTTTAAGTTTTGGGATAAAAATAAGTGTATTGTAATTAATGCACTGAGTAGGGAACCCACCAAAAAGGAAGGGAAATTTGTTTTGAACAAAAGGGAAGTTTAAATGTAAGAAACAGATTTTGTGCATCCCCCCCCCCCCCCCCCCCCCCCCCCCCCCCCCCCCCCCCCCCCCCCCCCCCTAATGACGATCCCATCCCATTTTGTTTACTTTACGAGCGTTCGTCCTCGGGCCCTCCCACAACCCCTTCTCACAGGAGAGAGTAAAAACAGTTGCTTTGGGAATTTTGTGGAGGGGGCCCCTCAAGTTTGGAACAAGAGGGGTCTTTTAAAGCGTAAGAAAATTCAAATCAGTCGGTTTTTTTTATTTATAAAAAGCATCAAAAAATTGATCGGGATATTGCCATAATTCTGAAAACAATTTTCTCTTTTTTTCCCTCTACCCTTTTGGCTTTTTAATTCTATTCCCAAAGGGGAAAAAGACTCCCGGGGGGAAATCAAAAACAAATTTAAAAAATTTTAAAAGGGGAACCCCCCAGAAAAACGTGGACAGAGTCACAAGCCCGAAAAACAACGCTTTTTCGACCTTTAGGTCTTCATCGGGGGGGTTAAATAAACGAAAAAACAACGAAAATTCATTTTAGTTTGATCTTTTTCAGATCCCCCTTCCGGGGTTTTCAGGCGAAAGGGAAGAAGGCGTTGAATCAACACCCCCTTCCTTCTTTTTTCCCTTGCGTAAACCCCTGTGAAGTTTTGTCTAAAACCCATTTGAAAAATTAAGGGTCGAAACGCGTTGTTTTTCGTCTTGGGGACTCTTTTTTGTCCCACGTTCTCTGGGGGGGTTCGTTAACATTTATTTTGTTTTGGGTTTAAATTTTCCGGTTGCACCCCTTTTCCCCCTTTTTTCCTAGTTTTTAAAACCGCCTTGAAAACATGAGAAAAAACTTTTTCCCTTTTCCCCCCCCCGTCCCCCCTTCCTTTTCCTTTTTCCAGGGGCCCCGGCCCCTGTCTTCCCCGGGGCTTCTTTGGGGTCTTCTTTTCCTTTTTTGGGTTCTGTCTGTCTGTCTTTTCTGCTGTCTGTTGCCCTGTTTTCCCCTCCTCTCTCTACTCTTCTTCTCTCTTTGTCTCTTCCCCTTCTTTTCTGTTTTTGTCTGACTGTCTGTCTGCCCTTTCTGCCCTGTTCTTTCTCTTCTCTTCTCTTCTTTTCCCCTCTCTCTCTCTCCTCTCCTCTCCTTCTCTCCCGGCATTTAAATTTGGGTTTGTCGGGTTTCTCGGGTTTGTTACTGCGTTTTTTTTTTTTTTTTTTTTTTTTTTTTTTTTTTTTTTTTTTTTTTTTTTTTTTTTTTTTTTTTTTTTTTTTTTTTTTGGGGGGGGGGGGGGGGGGGGGGTGTTCTTTGGATTTTTTTTTGTTTTTTTTCCCCCCCCCCAAAAATTTTTTTTTTTAAAAACCCTTTTTTTTCCCCCCCTTTTCCCCCCCCCTCCCCCCCTTTTCTCTCTTTCCCCCCCTCTCTTTTCCCCCCCCCCCCCCCCCTTTTTTCCCCCCCCTTTTCTTTCCCCCCTTTTTTCCCCCCCCCCTTTTTCCCTTTTTCCTCTTCCCCCTTTTCCCCCCCCAAAAAAAAAAAGGGGGGGGGCCCCCCCCTTTTCCCCCGGGGGGGAAAAAAGAATTTAGAAGACAGACAAAAAAAGGGGAAAAAAAGAAAAAGGCAGAAAAAACAGAAAAAAGGGGGGAAAAAAAAAAAAAGGGGGGGGGAAAGGCCCCCAGAAAAAAAAAAAAAAGGGAAGGGGGGGAAAAAAAAAAAAAAAGGGGAGGGGGGAAAAAAAGGGGGGAAAAAAAG
>JAMYXO010004325.1:0-7500 GCA_033310375.1 Conus canariensis | reverse complement strand
TTTTCCCCCCATTTTTTTTTGGGGGGAAGGGGGTTTTTTGGAAAATTTTTTTTTTTTTTTTTTTTTTCCCCCCTTTTTTTTCCTTTTTGGGGGGGGGGGGTTTTTTATTTTAAAAAAAAAAAAAAACCCCCCCCCCCCTTTTAAAAAAAATTTTTTTTAAAAAACCCCCCCTTTTAAAAATTTTTTTCCAAAAAACCGGAAAAAAAAAATTTTTTTTTTTTTTTAAAAAACCTTTTTGCCCAAAAAATTTTTTTGGGGGAAAAAAGGGGGGGGGGTTTTTTTTTTTTTTTTTTTTTTTTCCAAAAATTTTTCCCCCCTTTTTTTAAAAAATTTTTTTTTAAAAAATGGGTTTAAATTTTAATTGGGGGGCCCAAAAAATTTTTTTTTTTTTTTTTTAAAAATTTTAAAAAAAAAAAAATTTTTAAAAAAAAGCCCCAAAACCCCCCCAAAAAAAAAACCCCAAAAAAAACCCCCCCCCAAAAAAAAAAAAAAACCCCAGGGAAACCTTTTCCCCCCACCCCGGGTTTTAAAAAAAAAATTTTTTTTTTTTTTGGGGGGGGAAAAGGGGAAATTTCCGGAAAAAAAAAGGGGGGGGGAAAAGGCTTTTTTTTTTTTTTTTTTTTCCCCAAACCCCCCCAAAAAAGGGGGAAAAAAGGGGGAGGTTTGAAAAAAACCCCCCCCAAAAAAAAAAAAAATTTTTTTTTGGGGGGGAAAAAGGGAAAAAACTTGGGGAAAATTTCCCCCCGGGGTTTGGGGGGGGGGAAAACCCCCAAAAAAGGCCCCCCTTTTTTTGAAAAATGGGGGCCCCCCGGGAATTTAAATTTAAAACACTTTTTTCCAAAGGGGGAAGGAAATTTTTGGAAGGGAGTTTTTTTTTTGGGGGGGGGCCCCCCCAAAGGGGGAAAAAAAAAAAATTTTTTTTTTTGTTTTTTTTTAAAAAGGTTGGTTTTTTTTTTTCCCCCCCCCTTTTTAAAGGGTTTAAAATTTTAAAAGGGGGGGGAAAAAAAAAATAAAATAAAAATTTTGGGGGGGGGAAAAAAACCCCCCCAAAACAAATCCCCCCCAAAAAAAAAAAAATTTTCCCCCCCCCCAAAAAAAAAAAAAACCCCCCATTCCCCCAAAAAGGGGGAAAAAAAAAATTTGGGGCCCCCCCCCCCCCCAAATTTGGGGCCCCGTTTTCCTTTTTTTTGGGGGAAACCAAATTTTAAAACCCCTTCCCCCCCCAAAAAAACCCAAAAAAAAAAAAAGGGGAAAAAAAGGCCCTTTCCCTTTCCCGGGGGAAAAAAAAAGGGGGGGGGGGGGGGTTTTTTTAAACCCCCAAAAGGGCCCCCCCTTTGGGGGTTTTGCAATTTTTTGGTTGGGCCCCGGGAAAAAAAATTTGAAAAAGGGGAAATTTTTTTTGGGGTTTTTCCCCCCAAAAAAATTTTTCCCCAAAAAAAACCAAAAAGGGGAAAAAAACCCGAAGGGAAAAACAGGGAAAACCCGGGGAAGGGTTTTTGGCCCCCCCTTTTTTTTTTTGGTTTTTCCCCCCCTTTTCCCTTTTTTAAAAGGGGCCCCCCTTTTTTTTTGGGGGGGGGGGTTTAAACCCCCAATTTTCCTTTTTCCAAAAAAGGGCCCCCTTTTTTCCCCCCCTTTGGGGCCCCAACCCTCCCCCCTTAAAATTTTTGGGGTTTTTTTTTTTTGGGGGGGGGTTTTTTTTTGGGGTTTTTGGGGGGGGGGGGGGGGCCCCCCCCCCCAAAAAAAACCCCCAAAAAAAAGGGGGGGGGGTTTTTTTTTTCCCCTTTTTTTTTTTCCCCCCCCTTGGGGGGGTTTTTTTTCCCCCCCTTTTCCCCAAAACCAAAAAAAACAAAAGGGGGGTTTTCCCGGTTTTTGGGGCCCAAGGGGGAACCCCAGGGGGTTTTTTTTTCCCCCCAAAAAGGGGGATTGGGAAAAAACCCCCGGAAAAAAAAAGCCCCTTTGGGGGGTTTTTTGGGAAAAAAGGGGGAAAAAAAAGGGGGGGGGTTGGCCCCCGGGGGGAAAATTTTTGGGCCAATTTGGAAAAGGGGGGGAGGGGGCCCCCCCCCCGGGGGGGGGGTTTTTTTTAAAAAAAATTTTAAAAGGGGCCCCTTTTTCCCCCCCTTTTTTTTTTTTTTTAAAAAAAAAAGGGGGCCCTTTTTTTTTTTTTTGGGGGGGGGCCCCCCTTTTTGGGGCCCCCTTTAAAAATTTTTTTCCTGGGGGCCCCCAAAAAAAAACAAATTTTTTCCCCCCCCCCCCAAACCCCTTTTTTTGGGGGGGTGGGGTTTTTTTTGGTTTTTTTCCCCCCCGGGGTTTTCCCCGGCCTTTTTGTGGGTTTTTGGGGGGGGGGGGGGGGAAAAAATTTTGGGGTTTTTGGGTTTTTTCCCCAAAAAAAAAAAAAAGGGGGTTTTTAAAAAAAAAAAGGTTTTTTAAAGGGTTTTAAATTTTTTAAAAAAAAAAATTTTAAATTTCCCCCCCCGGGGAAAAAAAAAAAAATTTTTTTTGGGGTTTTTTAAAAAAAAAAGGGGGGGGGGGGAAAAAAAAAAAAAAAACCTTTTTTTTGGTTTTAACCAATTTTTTAAAGGGCCCCCTTTTTTTTTTCCCCCCCCCCGGGGGGGAAAACCCAAAAAAAAAGGGGCCCCCGGGGGGGGGTGGCCCCCCTTTTTTAAAGGGGGGGGGGGGTTTTTTTTTGGGGGGTTTGGGGGCCCCCCCCCCCCCCCCCCCCCCCCCCCCTTTTTTTTTTAATTTTTTTAAAATTTTAATTTTTAAAAAAAAATTTTTTTTTTAAAAAATTTTTTTGGGGGGGTTTTTTTTTTTTCCCCTTTTTTAAAAAAAGGGGGGGGGGGTTTTTTTTTTTTTTTTCCCCCCCTTTTTTAGGTTTGGGGAAAACCCCCCCTTTTAAAAAAATTTTTTTAACCCTGGTTTTTTAAAAAAAAAACATTTTTGGTTTTCCCCTTTAATTAAAAGGGATTTTGGGGGGAAAAAAAAAGGGGGGTTTTCCCCCCTTTTAAAACCCCCCAAAATTAACCTTTTTTAAAAATTTTTAAATTTTTTAAAAAAAAAAAAAAATTTTTTTTCCCCAAAAAAAATTTTTTTTTTTAAAAAAAAAAAAAAAAAAACCCGGGGTTTTTTTTTTTATAAAAAGGGGGCCAAAAAAAAATTTTTTTTAAAATTTTTTAAAAAATTTTTTTTTGGGGGAAAAAACTTTTGGGGGGTTTTTGGGTTTTTTAAAAAAAAATAAAAATTTAAAAATTTTTTCCCTTAAACCCCCGGGGTTTTTTTCCCCTTTTTAAAATTTTTTTTTAAAAAAAATTTCAAAAAATTTTTAAAAAAGGGGGGGAAAAATGTAAAATTTTTACCCGCGGGAAATTTTTAAAAAACCCCCAAAAAACCCCCCCCCCCCCTTTTTTTTTTTTTGGGGGGGGGGGGGGGGGGGGTTTGGGGGGGGGGGTTTTTTTTTTTAAAGCCAAAATTTTTCCCCCCCCAACCCTTTTTTTTAAGGGGGATCCCTTTTGAGTTAAATTTTTTGGGGGGGGGGGGAAAAACCCCGTGGGAAAAAGGGGTTTTAAAAAAAAATTCCCCCCTTCTTTTTAAAAAAAAAACCCCCCCTTTTTTTTTTTTTGGGAAAAAAATTTGGGGAAAAAAAAGGGGGTTTTTTTCCGGAATTTTTTTTTTTTTTTCCTTTTATCTGTTATCACATATCCAAACTTTTTTTGTTGTTGTATGTTGATTGTTGTTGTTGTTGTTTTTTGTTGTTTTTGGGTTTTTGTTTTTTAGCAATAGAAGATAGACGCAATTATTACGAAAAAGCAAAAGGAGAGGAGAGAGAGAGAGAAGAGAGAGAGAGAGAGAGAGAAAAAGAGAGAGAATCAAAGGTAAAAAAGAATGTTTTGCAATGATGAACCCGAAGAAGGCATAACTTCTCATCACCAATTGGGCGCCAAATGATAATGATGGAAAAGTTAACGATAATGATACGTCAAACACGTACGATAGACATATGGTGTCTTTACTGACAATTGTTCAAAAGCAACGAGTCCAAAGAAATTTGGCGCAGAAAAACGTGAATATGAAAGGAATCACCTTCACACACATGCAGCTTTACAGTCCACACATAAACGATTTAAAGCTTCAATCCGACCCCCCTTTAGCGAAGGGAAACTGAAAAATTTTCATGACAAGGACATTTTTAATTGTAAATGTTATTTAGGGGATTCAGATCATCTGTTGTGTATTGAACGTTAGGATCACATTTCGTAAACCTTCCAGGGCAGGTGTTGGGAGAAAGTGATGGGAGAGATATGGGGTATTGGTCAGAAATCTGCTAATGCTTTAAAACCACAGTCCCCAGCTCTACACAAGCCAACCACTGTAAACTACTGCATTCCACAATCGCACGTACAGAAATAGGTGTACAGTCGCTCGCGCTCACGTACAGTCGCAAACACGTTCACATTTGTTCTCTTATTTTTCTGTCTCTCATTGTTACGCACTAGGTCTGGGCCAGCACAACTTACCTGAAAGGTTGAGTTTGAGGAAAGGCTAGAAAAGATGAAACTACCCAGCATGTCTACAGAAGGATACGAGGAATCTATACAAGTGTATAAGTATACACATGGACTGTACATGTTGGAAAACTCCTTGTTTGAGAAAGAGATTAGGACAATCACCAGGGACATTGCTTTAAGCTGAAAAAAAATAACACAGATCAGCACAAGTCCCGACAGAACTTCTTCTCTCAACGTGTGGTGATTTGGGAAACCCCGCCTTCCTTCCAGTGTTACTCAAGCACCTCCTTGAACAGTTTAAAAAACAGACTGGACTGTGTCATGAAACAGGACATATATAGTTTAGATGTGCCTCCCACCTTCATTTCTGATCAAAACAAAAGTAGTTTTCAGCAAAAAGTTATGGAAAGCTTTACGGGTCAAAACACCAGCAGAAGATTATACACTCTTCTACAGAAAGATGTACAAATCAGAACCCAAAAATATCAAAAAGGAAACAAATCGATTTTAACATAAATTTTTATTAGTTTCACAGAACAACCCTTCTGCAATATTTTTGGGAAAAAAAATCTCGGCCTCAAACAGTTTTTTTTTTGCAATTTTCATTGAACACAATGGCCTGAAATGAATGTTGTAATTTGCTTACGCCACATTGCTAGCTTCAAAATTCAATGAACGCAAAACAGAAACAAAATCCACCAATACTTTCCATTTTCAACTCCAGAAAAAGAATATCGTTTCATAGCATACCTACCCTGTTTGCTTCTCTAAGGAAACTCGTCAAATTTAAAATGAATTCAACATCTAAAAAAAAAAGCTTTTTTTTTTTTCATCCACCAACTCCTCAAACAAAATCTCTTATTAGCAAAACAATAGGAAAGACAAAAATGTATAATGAAAAAGTGAAACTTAATCACTCCTTTCACTAAATTTCACCGAACTGTGTGATAATAAGTAGGTGAAAATTACTTCAAACCCAAAAATAATTATAACGTAGATTACAAGCTCTTGTAACGTAGATTACAGTTTTTACACATTGCCAGAAACTTCCAAAAGACCAAACCTACCGGAATTGAAACGAAGCAAAATGAAAGATTAATGAACCTTAGTATTATTTTTTAGCTTCATAGCTGGTGATTTTTAACAAAGGAAACGTAGATTACTTCTGAAACACGTAGATTCTTCTGGTCAGTCTCTGTTACTTTCCTGTTTAAAAAAGAACTTAAAACACTTTAAATGTAAAAAAAAGTCCTTTTATGGTAACACATATTAAAGAAACTCTCCTTAAGTGGTGATTCAGTGTGTTTTGAACACAGACAAAGAAAAATGTGACGGGAAGATTCTGCTTAATCCCAGCCATCCAAATGATGGGAAACACCAAGTCACTGCACTTTTTAGAACAAATCCCTGATCAGATGCTGATCTTCCTGAAGCTGAAATGTCCGCCCAAATCGACCTGTTTCTCTGGTTCTTTTATAATGCAGATATGTCATCAAAGGACACCCACAATTCATCTTGGTGACGTGGCCACTTGTAGGAGTTTCTCAACTTTTTTTACTCTTTCCATGAACTCAATATAGCACTCTCCTTCTTCCTCATCAATGTCCTTGACTTTCCCGAGTACCACTGCTTCTGATACACTGCTGCAACAAAGTCACCTTTGTCAGGATGGAACTCCAGGATTTCGGAATCAGGTAGCGCTGGGCCTTTGGCTTTAGTCGATGTTCATACCACAGCTGAGGTCAACAGTCCCTGTAGAATCAAAATGTGGCACTGGAGTATGGTCTTGTGTGTCCATTGCAGTTGACGGATGTTTTGATTGACTGAGCTTGGAAATTTGCTACCACATGGTGCATTGAGTCCACTGACATTGACTAGAGATCCCCTGTCAGACAATTGTGACAACAGCAAGAGGTTGTTCTGGTCATGATGACGTTTCTCTCTACAGTGTAAACAGAGTGTACTTTCATAGTCCCTTTGCATGGACTGTTCTTTGGTCAGGGTTTCTAAGATCTGTTTTTCTCTGTTCACATCTTCTCACTAACGAAGATGTAGTGAACCGTTTTTGAGGTCTCCTTTCCCCATTTGAAGAAGTCGTCACATCCTGGATTGTCCTGCTTTGGCAGGATGCTAGGTCGGCCATCCTCTTTGCCACCCCACCAAGGCCATCACAGCGCCCTTTTCCATGGCCGCTTCGAAGAATTCCAACATGCCTTGACGCCAAGTACGTTTGCGTGATCAGAAATGACGTAGAACATAAATCTGTTCCTGTACATATACAAAGATAGAATGACAGACCAGCAGACACAACAAACAGAAACACAGAGAAATTTCTGTCCATTCTGATTGTATAATTACTCCGTTGGAGTACAATAAGTCACAAAGTTAGTTTTGTAAGCTACGTTACCATTTCTTGTAATCTACGTTATCAATTAATCATACATTCGCTTTCTTTTTGCTTTTAATATCTCACCCTGAACTCATTGTTTGTATCTAATAATACTTGTTCTGCCTGTTCTAATGTCCAAAGTTCCAACTTTCTATTCTTTCATTGTAGAAAAAAGATATTAATGATATGCTTCCCAAGGAATGTATTCTGCGTTACCATCACTTTCTTCCACCATAGTGCAGCTGTTAAGCTGTACACGTGACCATGAGGCAACAGACATCATGACGGCTTTTTATAGATTCAGAAAACATTATACTTGCTGGCTTTCTGACACGGCTTTTGCAACAAGACACTTTCGAGAAACAGACAAGTCTAATGAAGGTATGTAAGCTACGTTACAACTGACATGGCTACATTGTGCATTAAAAAAAAAAAAAAAAACTCCCTAAGACACATCACGCCCCGATTTTGTGTTTAAAACCGTTTTCATGCTCTAACAACGTATCTAAAAATCATAATTACTACGAAGGTACCCACATGTTTTTGAACTTGGAAACCAAGCTCACTTTACCAGCATACAATCAATTATTCATGGCTACACTGTTTCAC
>JAMYXO010004324.1:10000-17694 GCA_033310375.1 Conus canariensis | reverse complement strand
GTTTACCCTTATGAGTACATGAACATTTTGGGAAAAATTTTTGATAAGACCCTTCCCCAAAAGGGGTCTTTATAGTTTAAGGAAAAACTTTGGATCGATTACCACAGCCAAGAAGCGGGAAAAAATTTTTAAAACAAGGGGAGACACAGACCCTATTTAATGGCGGTCCCGGGTTGTTGGGGCGGAATTCTTTGAAAATTAAGAAAGACCTGCATGAAACTTTAAGCCTAATCCCCTTTATATTTCTGCCCGGGGTATTGGGGTTTCCTTTTTTAAATTTACTGGGTACAATTGATTTGCTGACCTCCAAGCTTCAAGATTGAAAACGGTTTGGGGGGGCAAATTTATATGGCTTCTCACCATTCTGAAAAGCAAAAAACAAATCCTAACAACAGATCCAAGTAAACTTCTAACATCTTTGTTTTAGATGCAAACAATCTTTTGGGGTTGGGCTATAGTAAAACACTTCCATTACGTAACTTTAAAAATGTACACAGGGGGTAAAAGACATTCAAAATTTTTTAAAATGGCTTCAAGTCTAGAACGAAAAAAAGGTTTTTTCTGAATTGATTTAGAATACCCATGAATTTCATAAAACCATAATGACTATCCATTAGGGGGCAGAAACCCAAAAGGGGTTCAAACAAACCCCTAAATTTGGGCCAACTTCTGAAAAAAAAAATTATTCTTCATTACAGACTTCTCCAATTTTTTTTAAACAGGGTTTAAGTTAACGCGTTCATCGTATAATTGCATTTGATCAAGAACAGTTCAAGAAACCATACATCATAAGAACACTGATCTCAGAACTAAATCCGCAGATGCTTCAGAAAAAGACTTTTTCAAGTTGATGAACAACACTGTTTTGGAAAGACATGGAAAATCCGCACAAGCGCAAAGATTCAGATTGGTCACTAGAGAAAACGATGCAATTAAGTTGACTTCAAACCAAATTATCAAGACTTCAGAAGATTTCATATCAGCTTTTTTGGAATAATGATAAAAAAAAAAGAAAGTCAAATTGGACAAACCTGTTTTTATTGGTTTACTGTTTTAGACTGTCGAAGCTTTTGATGTTAGAATTTCTTAACGATACTTTAAACCCTTGTAACCAGATCCAGAGTTCTGTACACAGATACAGATTCCTTTTTTAATCGACATCCCTACTGAAGATTTTTACAAAGACATGGAATTAGAAGTAGCAAAAGAGAGCCGGAGGTACGACACACTGATTCCCAAAGATTTACCTTTCATTCATTTATTAAAAAAGGTTTTAGGTAAGATGAAGGAGAATTATCGGAGGGTGATCAAGGAGTTTTTTGGTTTTTAAAGGTCAAAATGTACAGTTTTCAAGCCAAAAAAAAGTTGTAAAAAGCAAAGGGAATACTCGAGTGTTTTTGCAAAACAATCCATGAAACTACAAGAACATTGTTCAATAAAAAGACTTTCATCTGACAATTTCAAACTCGATCTAATCCATGAGAAAACCCCAACGTTTGTAACAAAAAGTCTTAGTGAACAAAAAAAGAGTATTTGTTAATCCGAGTTTTATAGCAATTGGCACTGGAGGTAAATTATTTCAGAGCGTTGGTCAATTTAAAACTCAATTAAAAAGTTCCCTTTTAATTCCATTAAGTAAAAGGGTTCATTTTTTTTAATTTGAATTTTTTATCAAAATATGTAGGGATTGGGGGTTTTAAACATTTGGGATAAGATTGGGAATGTTCTTAAAAAATTTTTTTTTTGATAAAAATATTTTAAACTAATACGAAAAAAATTTTTTTTTTTGAGCTTCCCTTTTAAAATCAAATGTATTTGCCTAAAATAACTAAGCGACGGAACTGTGTCTGGGGGGATTTTTGCATTCTTCCTTCACAAAAGATCTTCGGGGGGGTGGGCGTTTTTTTTGTGTCAGTTTCTCGAAAAATACACGGCGGATTCATTTTCACAATTTTTTTTATCCATATGGGTCAACACTCCAAACTGGATCTGGGGGCCCTGATGCGAGTGTCCCCTTCCGCTTCTCCCGGAAATAAAGGTACCTTACTTTTTAAACCAAATGGGAATAGTTTGCTGATGAACGGGGTCTCCTTCAACAACATTATTGTTTGTTTTCTGATTGCTTGTACGGGTTTTAGCCCTTTAAATTCTTCATTATTATTGCCGCAAAAACTGAGGGCATCTTTTCCCATTTGTGTTGCGAGAATTGTCAATCACCTCGTGATACTGGGGGAGAAAAGTCTTTCAGATAAGTTTGTTAAAGTTTTAAACCAAAGCCGTATCTGGAACCCCGGGAATGCCTCTTTAATGGTAACCTATTTTAACAATAATTTATTCACTTGACCTTTAAATTCTTTCCTCATCAACTTAATCATGCAGGATAATTTAAAAGGGGCCTCTTGAATATCATTGTATGGACAGCAACAGCAAAACACTCTTTTGTGTTAATGGTTCCGCATCTTGTATCTTGAAGCTAATCAATGACTGTAAGTGCGTATTTAAATTTTTTTCGTCTAATCGTATCATGGGTAAATATAGAAGATCCATTTGATGGGTGTTTCTTTTTGGAGTTATATTCACAAAGGTGGTCTCTGATTTTTTTAGGCCGGTAATAAATTCCCAAATGCTTTTTTAGATAACCATTTTTTTTCTTTTTGTTCACTGCCCCGCGTTTGGGTTTAGTTTTTTAATTGCTGTATTCCCTTCCAAATCCTTTTGGCGAATAATGATTTTTTTCATTTTTTTCACCAAATACTTTTGTGCAACAAAAACACAGCGGTCATGCCAAAGACAAAAAAACAATATTTCTTGCATCTTTTTTTTTCTGATGGTTGTAAAAACGCTAAATTTTGGTGGGGGCAATGTTTTCAACTTGTTGGCCTGTTACTGAAAATTTTCTTTTATTGCCTGGCAACTTTTTTTAAAAAGTGTAAGCTGCATGTCCCGTTGTTTAAGCTGTCGTTAATAAAATCAAACGCTCCATTCTTTGCTTTTCATGGTTCTTGTGCAGCGGCTAGTTGTTCCATAGCTCGTTATGTCTTTTTCTCTCTCGTTATTTTGTATTTTACAAAACGCGAAATTACTTCCCTGAAAGCAAGCGCGTTAACCCTGCGCCCCCTATCATAATAGGTGAAGCCATTTTTATAAATGTATTTTTTTTTTACAATTTAATTTCGGAATATTCCTTTGCTTAACTAGAAAATCTTTCGACAAAGAAGCTGTAATGACAAAATAAAATTTGCTGAGTCTTCAAAATCTAGTTGCCAAATCTGCGGGTTTTATTCTTAACAAGTTTTCCCAAACATTGTGATCCTAACTTACCCCTCCATAACAGCAGAATGGTAAAAAGGGGTTGGCAACATTTTTTTCCCGGTGCTCATTTTTAAAAAAAAATAAAAAAATTTATTTAATAAAAAACATAACAGCGATGATTTATTTCCTAACTTATGATTACAAATAATCAATTGATGACCAAACTTTTATGCCCAAAAAGGGAAAGGCGAAATTCTTTGGCGGCGGTGGAAAAACAAACAGTCCCTGGGAAATGAATTCGGATGAACAGTTTCAAAATTCGCCGCAAGACTTGTAAAGATCACAACGGGTATAAGCGAAACTGGGGCAAGAAGGTCAAAAGTGTCGGACAAACTGTTTTTATTTTGTCACTAAACTCGTTAGGATTTGCGCCCTTTTTGATTCTGAAAAGATTTTTGTAGATTTAAGCAGGATCCAGTTTTAACAAAGTCCCTTAGAGTCTCTAGGGTGGGACTATAAACAGATTTGGGAACATTATTTTCGCCATAATTATGGGGGTTTAAAACGTTTTAACAATAGATTTTATTTCCTTTAAAAAAAAAACCCAGCAAAAACGTTGATGGGAAAGTGACCCGTGAAAAGAATCCTGGGCGCGTTGAAAAACAGGGAAAAAATTAGCAAGTGGAACAAAAAAAGAAAATTAGAGTTACAACATATAACTCATAATGAAAAAAAACACCAGTTGTGCCAGGCCCAAAAAAACAATTTTTTTCAAGTCCCGCCACCCAAAAATTTATGGGTTATTTGGATTTAAAAGAGTTGGCATTTTTTGGCGTCATTGTGTTGGGGGGGGTGGTTTTACGTTTATAAAACATAAAAAGAAAGACAGCAAAAACCAAAGCAGCCCAAAAAAAACACAGCCCAAATACAAAATCTGAACAAAAAAAAAATACCAAACTGCCAAAACCCAAAAAATATAAAAATAGGCATTTGGGAAAGGGTGGGGGAGAAAAACACCCGGAGGGGTTTTGAGCCGGGAATTTGGTTATTTTATATTTTCTTTTTGCGGCCCTTTTTTCCGGGCCATCAGTCCAACTTTTTAAAAAAATTACTTCTTTTCTGAAAAAATTTTTCCTTTTTTAAAACCTTTTGTTTGTAAATCGGGCTAGAAACAGAAATTCAATAGGAAAAGGGGGAAAAAAAATTTTTTTTAGGTTTTATAAAAAAAAAAAAAATTGTTTTTGGGTCAATCTTTTAAATATGTTTATTTTTATTTTTTGTTCTTAAAATCAATAAACCCAAATAAAACCCAAATAAATTTCAAAAAATCTTTTCTGTCTATCTATTTTTTTATCTGTCTTTTCATCTAAAAAAAGCTTTTTATTTTCCCACCTTCCTTTCCCACCCCCCTTCCTTCCATTTTCTATCAAATTTTTCTATCTTTCTTTTTCTATTTTGTCTATTTTGTCTATCTGTGTATCTGTATAAAATGAGGGTTTTCGAGTTATTTTAACAGAATTAAAAAAGGCAAAAAGAACCCGGTTAAAATTTTGGGTTATTATAAAAGGGAAAAAAAAGGGTTTTTAAAGAGGGGAGGGGAGAAAGGGGGAGAAAAGGGAGAGAGAGGAGGGAAGAGGGGAGGGGGGAGAGGACACAAAAGGAGAGAGGGAGAAAAGAGGAGAGGGAGAAAGAGAGGGGAAAAATGAAAAAGAGGGGGAAAGAAAAGATGAAAACCGAGGATGGAGAGAGAGAGAGAAAAAGGGGAAAAAGGAATGAGGGGGGAGGAGAGGGGAGGGAGAGAGAGTAAAACATGAGCGTTTTTTGAGGGGAGACCCCGGGGTTTTTTCGCCAAATTTGGCATTTGCGGGGATGCCATACGGTTCTTTTTCCTTGCAAAGGTTAAAGGACTGTTTTCCCTTTTTGGCCCTTCAAAACTTTTAATAATGGTTCAAATTTGGTTTATTTTTTTTGTTTTTTCTGACGGGAAGGGGGTTTGGTTTTTTCGCCTGTATCCCCACGGGTTTGGGTTTGGGTTTGGGTTTGGGTTTGGGTTTGGGTTTTTGTCGTCTGTCGGCCGAATTGGGGGGTTATCGGAACAGTTTTAAAGGGAAAATTTTAAACTGGAGGGGGAAAAAATTTAAATTGTGGTTAAAGGGGAAAAACTCACTAAAAAGGGGGTTTTATTTTTCAAATTTACTTATTTATTTTTTTTCATTTATCTATTTATTTTTTTCCCTTTCCCATTTATTTTTTTTTTACCCCGAAAAAAAAATTTCCCCGTTTGTTTTTTTAATTAAATTTTTCTTTTGGTGCTAAATTTTACTAAATTTATTTTTTTATTTATTTTTTGTGAATTTTTATTCTTTTATTTGTTTGTTTTTTTTATTCTTTTTCTTTTATTTATTTATTTTTTTTAATTTTAAGGGGTTTTTGGGGTAAAATTAAAACCCTTTTTTTTGGGTTTTTTTTTGTTTTTTCATTTCACATTTTTTTTGTTTGTTTTGTTATTTTTTTTGGGATTGTTTTGTGTTTTTTCTTTTTATTTTTTTAAAATTTTAACTTTTTTTTTAAATTTGGCCAGATGCCCCAATGGCGACGGGAATCCATTCCCATCTTTTTTTAAAACAAATTTCCCGGTTTAAACCAAAAAAACACACTAAAAGTTCGGGGGCTTTTTGAAGTGTTATATCCCAAAGCACAAAAAGTTAGGTTTCGGTATGTGAAAAAAAAAGGTCCCGTAAAAAAAAAAAACCAGTTCGCTACTGTTTTTTTATTTTTTAAAGTCCACCCCAAAAATTGGGTCGGGAAATTCTTGTTCGCTGAAAAAGTGGGCGTTGTTGTTTTTTTGTGCAAAAAATTTGGCAGGGTTTTTTTTTTATTTAATGAGCGGGGGCCGCAAAAAAAAAAAAAAGGCGGAAATTTGCAAAAAATTTGCCCTTGGGTTTTGGGACCTTTTCGGGCCCTAAAACCCATTCCCCTTTTCCCAAGAAAAAAAAAAACCATTTTTGCACGTGAAAACCCCTTTGGGGTTTTGTGTGAGATGCTTTTCGTTCGTTTGGGGCTATAAAAGGGAAGGGGCATTCCCCCGTATGGGCCTGTTGGGGAACAATGCCCCCCGGGGCAAAAAATTAAGCGGTTGGTTAGGGGACGAGCTTTTTGCCAGGGTTTTCCAAGATGGTGCCCCCAAAGCGAAAAAGGTGCCAGGCTTTTTAAAATTTGTGCCCAAATTCTGGTTTTTTGCCCCAACTAATTAAAAGTTAAACGGGCCATTTGGGGAATTCCTTTGAAAAACGCGGGAATTTTGGGTCGCCCGGAAAAAGAAAAAAACCCCCACGGGGGGGGTTTGGTTTTTAAAATTTAAACGAAAAACCCCGGGCGGGGACAAAAAACGGGGCCTCTTCCGCAAAATTAAAAAGGATTTCCCAAGGGGGCTACAAAACATAAAAAAACATCTGCCAGCAAAACCATACAAAAACTGTTTAAATGGGGTTTTTTCTCTGTTTTTTTCCCCCACCCAGAAGGGGGGGCCCGCTTAACTCCACCCCATGGGGCAGCACCCCCGGGGGTTCTGCGAAAGGGGGAAAGTGAGGGGGGGGAAAACGCCCAGAAAGGGGTTCCCGGTTTCCGGGTTCAGGGGATGAACCCAACCGTTTTCCCCCTTCACCAAACGGGGGCCAAAGGGGGGTCGGGAAAGGGCCCAGGGCAACCCCTTTTACGGGGAACGCCACTGTCCAAAAAAAGGGGGGGGCCCTTTGGTGGGGGTTCTGTAAGGGTTTCGGGGGGGCCTTTTTGCCTTCCCCCAAAAGGAACCCCGGGGGTTTTCATGTCCCAGGGAAACCCCTAAAGGGGCTTTTGGGTTTTCCCGGGGTTTGAGACCCTTCAAACCGTTTGGCTTCCCTCCCATGACCCGGGATGGGCCAAAGGGGCTGTCTCCCAAAGGAGGGGCCCTTTTTCCCCCCACCCGGAAAAAAGGGTGGCCCAACGACTTCCGGGCCAGAAAGTTGGGTTTTACGGAAGGGGCGAGGGAAGCATGTATTTCCCGATTTAAAAAACCCGGGATTGAAAAACCTTTGGGGTTTGGGGTGGATCCCCAAAGTAAAGGACCCACCCCCCCCCCAGGGTTTTCCCCAAAAATTTTTCTACCAAATGGGGCAGGTGAGGGGCGGGGCGTTTCCCCACAGAGGTCTTCCCCAAAACCTGGTAAAAAACTCGATGAGGACTCGCTGGGGGGTCGGGTCCCAAAAAAACCCAGCCATGGGGGTTTTAAAACCCCTTTTAACTGAGTTTTTGGGGAAAGGCATCAGTATGCCCTGTTGTGATTTCAATGACTTTGGGGGGAAAACCAAAATTTTGGGTTAAAGTACCCACTTTAATTTAAATTTTTTAAAACCCCCAAAAAAAAGATTGCTCGAAAATTTAAGGGAAATTTTGTTCGTTTAAAC
>JAMYXO010004324.1:0-5000 GCA_033310375.1 Conus canariensis | reverse complement strand
GTGTGTGTGTGTGCTGTATGTGCGTACTGCGTGCAGTGCGTGTGTGTGCGTGGGTGTGTGTGTGGTGTGTGTGTGTGTGTGTAGTGTGTGTGTGTGTGTGTGTGTGTGTGTGTGTTGTGTGTGTGTGTGTGTGTGTGTGTGTGTGTGTGTGTGTGTGTGTGAAACTCATAGGAGGTTTTGTATTGTTTCATTCTGCACTCAGTCTTAACAGGGAAGCCAGTTGTGCCAGTAGCCGGGTAGTGTGGTCTATTGTTCTCTGGCAGCGTTGTATGATCTGAAACATCACACTGCAGTCCAAAGCTCTCGACGTTTGCAAAATTGAATGGTTTTACTTGCTTTGAACGTTTCCAAAATTCAATAGTCCCATCTATATTCCTTTTTTTTTTCTTTTTTGATCTCTCTCTCTCTCTCTCTCTCTCTCTCTCTCTCTCTCTCTCTCTGTGAATCTCTGTATCTGTCTGTCTGTCTGTCTGTCTGTCTCTTTCCTTCCCCCCCCCCCCTCTCTCTCTCTCTCTCTGGGCTTAACAGCTTATTGTGAATAAAACTTCGTTCATTCGTCTGTTCGTTCGCTTCTCCCTCTCCTCCCTCTTCCCTCTCTCTCTCCTCTCTCTCTCTCTCTCTCTCGTCTCTGTCTCTGTCTCTCTCTCTCTCTCTCTCTCTCTCTCTCTCTCTCTCTCTCTCTCTCTCTCTCTCTCTGGGCTTAACAGCTTATTGTGAATAAACTTCGTTCATTCGTCTGTTCGTTCGCTCTCCCTCTCCCTCCCTCTCTCCTCTTTCTCTCTCTTCTCTCTCTCTCTCCTCACTCTCCTCCCTCTGTCTGTCTCTCTCTCTCTGTCGTCTTCATACACATAAGTTTCAACATCAGTTATGCTCACTTCTTGTCTTTCTTTTTTTCTTCTGTCTGTTCATGAAGGTTTTCCATGCTTCATAGCATCTCTCTTCATGCCTTTCGCTCTTACTTGTATTTTTTTACATTCTTTTGTAGAAACTGTTTTCTGTTCAGCGCCTGTTGTTCGTTTTGGTGTTGAGTTTGATCACAACACCATTCCAATGTAACATTTGATATGTTAAGAAATACATTCAATCAACTTGTGTGGTGTGTGTGTGTGTGTGTGTGTGTGTGTGTGTGTGTGTGTGTGTGTCGTTTTTGTTGAGGTTTGTATATTTCGTTTTTAACCTGAGCTTTTAAACAACATATATTCAATATCCTCCGGAGATTGAAATGTAGTCTGACAACTAAAATGAGACCGAGAGCTTTCCTATAAATGAGTAAAATGAATTCTTTATGTTATCTGTGTCATACAGAATGTTACTCATTTATTATCATGGTCTATTGTTCTTCGCTTTCTTTCAGGCAGGATTGATTTTTTTGTTCGCTGTTTCGGCTTCTCTGATAACATTTCATTTCTAGGCCATAAGCGATAACACGAAAACCCTGCTAAGTTAGACGTACTTAGACTTTGATACTCCCGTGTCTTGCGACGCATGAGGCAGTCAAGTCTCGCGCCACTGTGCACGGTCCTCAGCCAGTCTGCTGATGTCACTCCATCCTCTGTCAGCGAGTCTGAGGTCTCTCTCCACTGTCTGTCGACCAGCTCATCCTGGGTCGTCCTCTTTTTCTCTCTGCGCTGCTGAGGTCCATTGAATGGCCTGGTTTGTAGGTCTTGATGAAGGGAATCTCAAGACATGACCCAGCCAGTGGAGGCGCCGTCTGCAGACGATGGTTGACACGGGGAGCTGTTTGGACCTCTCCCTGACGTTTTCATTTGGTATAAAGTCTGACCATTTGATGCCCAAGATCTTACGTAGGCACTTCGTATCAAAAGCGTCGAGTTTCTTCTCCTGGGTGGTCTTCAGTTGCCAGGTTTCTCATAGCCAGCTATAACAGCGTTGAAACATGAGTTATAATAATTTCAGTTTGATACCAAGGGAGAAATTTTTTGCTGTTCCATATTTTGTTCAGCTGATAGAAATGCTAAGTTAAAATCAGCTCTAATTGTTTTATCATAGTTTACATCTATGATTGAGAGAAAACAGCGAGTTCTAGATCAAGGAGCATATTACATGTTTACCTGCCACTGCAACGTGAAAATCAGCAACAAAATCAAAGTAACAGCGACCAGAAGAGCAAGATTTATCCACAGCAACTTGATGATCAGCAACAAAATCAAAGTAACAGCAACCAGAAGAACAACATTTCATACAACGAAACACTCATGTACGCAATCAACGAAGATGTAATGGGAAATTACTTGCAGTTGTGAGTTTCCGTTGTTAGTCAGAGACCGTCTGATGATACACGTTGTTCTTTTTCTTTCTTTCTTTTTTCTTTGGCTTCGTAATTCTTGTCAATCTGATTAGCCCGGCTGGAAGACTGTGCTGACTTTCATCTGATGGGCGGGCACTGAGCAGACAGTTAATCTGTGGTACCAAAGGTCAGATCTCGTGCCAGACCTCACCCAGACTTTCAGCTTTGTCTGCTGCTGATCTGGAGTTTATAGGTTAAATGTGTCTCCCAAGAGGATTAAGGCGCTGCTTGTGCTTGTGCTGAGAGAGAGAGGAGGAGGAGAGCGAGGAGAAGAGAGAGAGGGAGAGAGAGAGGAGAGAGAGAGAGAGAGAGACAGAGACAGAGAGACAGAGACAGAGACAGATGAGAACCGAGAGACAGAGACAGAGACAGAGACGGAGAAACCAAATTTTGTTGTTGATGTTCAACTCTCACTACATCAGCGATTACATGTGACTTTCATACAAATAAGTTACATATTTGTGTGTTGTTCTTCACTACCCTAGGACTGTCTCCCTCGTCAGGTTGACTCCTTTCAGGAGATCAAACTGAGTAATCATGTCTGGAACCACTGACAGAAAGATGGCAATCAAGCGCCTCTCAATTGGTCCCGACCGAAAAACAAACCATAAGACTACACTGCCAGAACCCTCCTGATAGCTTGAAACCACACACACACCACACACACACACACACACACACACACACACACACACACACACACACACTGACACGCACAGATACACAGACACACACACACTCACACACACACACACACACACACACACACCACACACACACACACTCACACACACACACACCACACACAACACACACACAACACACACAAACTCTCTCTCTCACACACACACACACACACACACACACAACACGCACACTACACTCACACACACACACACACACACACACACACACACACACACACACACTCACTCACACACAAAAACACTCACACTACACACACACACAGCACACACACACACACACACAACACACCATACTCACACATACACACACGCACACACTCAATGCACACACACACACACACACACACACACCACACACCACACACACACACACACACACTCTCTCTCTCTCTCTATCTCACACACACCACACACACACACACACACACACACTCACGCACCACACACACACACACACACACACACTCTCTCTCTCTATCTCTCACACACACACACACACACACCACACACACACACACTCTCTCTCTCTCTCTCTCTCTTTCTCTCTCTCTCTCTCACACACCACACACACTCTCTCTCTCTCTCTCACACACCACACACACTCTCTCTCTCTATCTCACACACACACACACACACACACACACACACACACACACACAACACCTACGCACACACTCACGCACACACACACCACACACACACACACACACACACACACACACACACACAACACACACACACACACACACACACAAATGAATCCCCTTTAATGTAACTTCCTTTTCTTCCTCGTCCACTTGATGTCGGAGATAGATTCCGAATTCAAGACAAGAAATTATGACTATTTCACGTCCAGACAAACGAGGAAAGGCAAAATAATCAGGGAAATATGAGTCTGCCCACGTAATCAGTCATCAAAATGTAAACAATATCGGGCATGATGGAGTGTAAGGAAGGATATTTAAAAAAGGAGTGGAAAAAGAACACAGTCAAATCAGAAAATTGGAAAATATTTCTCTGTTTGCATTCCTTCAAGTTTTCGCCGTCTCGTCACGACTATCAGACTCACACATCATCTGATGTCTTCCACGATTTGTTGACTACCAGAAAATCCATAATCACCACCACTCAGACCACAGAGACAACACAGAAGACAGACAGACAGACAGAAAAGACAGACAGACAGACAGACAGAAAAGAACCACGCAAAACATCCAGATACACATTGACCAGAACATACAGACAGAAAAGACAGACAACACACACACAAGCCCCCCCCCCCAAACAAGCCCCCCCCCCCCTCTCGCCCCCCTCTCTCCCCCCTCTCTTTTCCCTCTCTTTCTCTCACTCACTCACACAACACACAACACACACACACACACACATACACACACACACACACAACACACACACACACACACACTCACAAAAACACACACACACACACCACACAAAACACACACACACACACACACACAAAAGCTCCCCTCTATCTCCCCCCTTCAGTCTCCGTCTGTTTGTCTGTCTGTCTGTCTGTCTGTCTCTCATCTGGTCTTTTCTCTCTTTTCTCTCTGTCACCCCCCCCCCCCACCCCCACCAAACAACACACACCCCGCCCCAGACACAACAACGCAAACCAACACACCCCAAACACATCACAACACACACACACACACACACACACACACACCCCCACACACACACACCACACACACAACACCATCACATGAATCCGCTTGAGTACGACTTCCTTTTCTTCCTCGTCCACTTGATTTTCGGAGAAAAGATTCCGAATTTAAGACAAGAAATATGGCTGCCCCACATGAAGAGAAACGAGAAAAACCGGAATAATCGGGGAAATATTTTTTGTTGTTGCTCTCGTAAACCCCGACTTCAAGACTCCAGGGATCATCCGAACAGCCGAAGCGCTTGAACACTGGTACAAATGCATCAGCTGGGGAAAGAAACATTACTGGTGACCGTTT
>JAMYXO010004323.1:5000-12500 GCA_033310375.1 Conus canariensis | reverse complement strand
TGCCAGATACTGTTTAAATTCCCCCTCCCCCTCCCCCACCCCGGATACACTCACTCATATTTTAGATAGACAAACAGACAGATAGATATGTAGATATACACTTGCATATAAACGTATGTATACAAGATACTCCCCCCGCCCCTTCTCCGCGCGCGCGCACACACACACACACACACACACACATATATATATATATTATATATATATATATATATATATATATGTGTGTGAATGTGACACATAATGATGGAGGAATTGTTAGCATGCACTTGTTTCCCCCACTGCTGAATTGTTCAACACATTGTTTGGTCTGTGAGAGTAAATGCTGTTCTGTAAAATATCTTAGCTGCTGCCAGCACTTACGTAACTGACAATGGGTTATTAAACAGTAAAACTGACCACTTTGACTGTTGACACTTTTGATCTCCCTTGCATCCTCAGCTGGATCCTCAAGCATAGGCTCAAAGATTATCCCCTATATTTATACTGTTCACTTTATGGTTTTAGTTTTTCCGCAACATATTTCCTTGCCACACGTTCTTTTTGTTTTCCTTCTCCACCCTTTGATGGCTGCTTTGTGGTGCTGTTGGATTCTGTTTTTGAACCGTTGGCAGTGGGAACACCACAGGATTGTAGACTGTTGTATCTCTATGTGATGGTAAGTGTGCACAAACACCATTAAAGGCTACCGTGAATGAATAACATGTACCTAAAAGCTTTTGCTATGAAGACGTAAAACTTCCTCATTAAAAACGCACTTAACCGTGTTTCTCTGGCGACTTCGTTTCAGCAGACAAGAGGGATTCAGGCAGGCAATATGAATTACTTTGATTGTAAAATGGGGTACAATGGACTGCTAGCGAATGCTTTGAAATTGATTATATGCGTTTCCTTATCTCCTGGTCCCTCGTGTTTTGTTTTAGATTGTGTGGAATTGTTTCAATCGATATTTATATCAACGTGTGTGTGCGTTATGATTTTGCTTTCTACATGATACCGGTCTATATATACTACTAAAAACAATTGAAGTACCACCCCTAATTTTTGTATGCAATTTTTAAAAAGCTCTGATAAACCAATTAATATTGATAATTGAATAAACTCTGCTGGATAAGCTTACCCGGTTCTCAAATACTACTCCTCGTGCATTTTTGTTATGTTAAAGTCGGTCAGCAGTTATCTACCGCGTCGCATCTGAGGCAAAAAAATCCCGAGAAATTATCGAACTTGTGTCGCTCCCAGATTTTGACACAGACACAGCAAGAAAACAAATGTGATGCACGTGAAAGCAAGGTCTTTTCTGAGCAGAATTGCAATCAGTTAGCACATTTGACGGGTATAAAAAGTCGCGAAATTTAGGAAGATTTAACCATGCCTGCGAGACAACGACTAAGCAACACCGACAGAGGAAGAGCGATAGCATGGTACCAAGAAGGTATTGGCTTGAGGGAGATTGGTCGACGGCTTGGAGTGAGTCACCCAGTCATTCTGTGGCTCAGAGACCGTTGGCTTAACACTGGAAGTGTTGAAGAACAGCAGGGACGTGGACGGACAAGAAGCACCTCCAGACAGCAGAATCGGTTCATTGTTATCGCTTGTCTGAGAGACCGTTCAGCCAGTGCCACAGTACTCCGAGACCAGCTACGACAAGCCAGCAACGTCAACGTCAGTACCCAGACAGTTCGGAACCGGCTCCACGACGCCAACTTGAGGTCAAGGTCCCCAGCAGTGAGATCAATACTGACCCCAGCGCATCGAGCTCATCGTCGGGCCTGGGCAGCATGTCATAGAAGGTGGACAAGAGCTGAATGGGCAACAGTACTCTTCACAGACGAGTCAAGGTTCACCCTCAGGTTCAACGACGGGCGGGTTCGCGTCTGGCGACGTCCTGGAGAACGCTACGTTGACGCTGCCGTCAGGGAGCATGACCGCTATGGAGGTGGGTCCGTGATGGTGTGGGTTGGGTTCAGCCTACGTCACAGGACCCCCCTACACCGTGTTGAAGGCCGCCTGACCGGTGCCACCTACCGCGACACCATCATCCGCCCCCTTGTGATGCCCGCCCTGAGGGCAGTTGGCCAGGGCGCCCAGTTCCAGGACGACAACGCGCCGTGCCACCGCGCCGCCATCGTGAATCAGTTCCTACAAGGGCAGCAGGTGACAAGAATGGACTGGCCTGCCAGGTCACCAGATTTGAACCCCATAGAGCATCTGTGGGACGTGCTGGGGAGGCGAGTGCGGGCCCACAACCCTCCAGCAGACACCGTGGACCAGCTGTTTCAGTTGCTGGAGCAGGAGTGGCAGGCGATCCCCCAGGACACTCTCCGCCGCCTGGTGCACTCCATGAGACGTCGATGTGACGCTTGTTTGAACGCGAACGGTGGTCATACCCGTTATTAACATCATGACATCTACCATAGACTCTTGTTACTTTTCATTTTGGGGGTATGCCTCTTTAATCAAGTGTAAAACAAAGATAATTTTTTGTCACGGTGTTTGAATAAATTTGAATGGATTGAGGAATAATAAAAATAAAATATTCAATCATTAAATTATGTTCAGCTTTGTTTCCTTTCGAATGACAGCAGTTTTCCTAAGTGGTACTTCAATTGTTTTGAGTAGTGTATATATATATTTTTTTTCATTTCAGCCGCCTGCGCTTTATGTGCGACATGAAATGAAGGTGAGCGCGCGCGAGAGAGACGCAGGCGGAGAGAAACTGTGAGCTTCTTGACCGAGAGATTCAATAACGAGGGATTTGCAAAAAGCCAAACATTTCAATGAAACTTGGTCACAACCCAAACCGCAAAAGGATCCTCACTTTTCTAGGCAGATAGGAACTTCTGGCGAAGATTTCCTGACCTGAATTTTAGGTTCTCTCGTTGAAAGGTATTATCTACACACTCATTCATTCTCTCTCTCTCTCTCTCACCACAGGTTTCATTCAACAAAAAGTGTGGAAGGTATATAGATGAATGTATGAAACAAACGCAAAAAGTATGTACAGAAATACACGGAATTTTTTTTTTCAATTCTTTAGCACAAACGAACGGACGCTATCTTACACAATTTTAACTCTGGGTGTGTGTGTCTTTGTGTCCGCATGTGCGTGAGAGAGAGAGAGGAGGGAAGAGAGAATAAGAGACAGCAAGCGAGAGCGAGAGCGGGCAGACAGATATACAGAGGGACAGAGACAAGTGCCCAAGCACACACAGAAATGAAACGCACACATACATACAGAGGGACACACACACACACATACATACAGAGGGACACGGGGACCACACACACACACACACACACACACATATACGCACACGCACAAAGAGGTACACACACACACACACACATACACACACACACACACACACACACACACACACACACACACACACACACACACACATACATACACGCTCATAGCCCCACAAAGCACACACGAACACCAGCTCGCATCAACAGTCAGAGAGTGTTGGAAGGAAAGGAAAGAACGAAGGAATGTTGAAGTCAGGAAACGATTAAGACGGGCTTCGCCCAGTTTTCTTTGCGTCCTGATCCCCTGCAGTCGGTAAGGGGAACCCGCCAGGATGTCTCCTCTAAGCCGCCTTCCTCTTGTTTACTTTCTTTCACGCATCTGCTTGAATGAACAGGCAGGCAAGCTTCGTTTGCCATGGCATCGGCCTTTCCAGCACAGAGAGAGAGAGAGAGAGAGAGAGAGAGAGAGAGGGGGGGAGGGAGGGAGAGATAGAAAGACAGACAGACAGAGACGGAGAGACAGAGACAGAGAGAGACACACAAACAGAGACAGCGACAGAGAGAGACAGATAGAGAGAGACAGACAGAGACAAAGACAGACAGAGAGAGACAGAGACAGAGATCGAGTAAAATGTAATCCCACAATTTGTCGCAATACATCAAAGCATGGCGTGCGTCCAACGGGTATCACACAACACTTTCCAAAGGCGGTCGAAGTTTCCACAGATCCTAGCGAGATCAACCATGACGTTGTGAGCCGATTCTTATGAATTACTTCGACGTCCAAACAGCGGTGTCCTTAGATGGAGGGCACAGAATCTGACACCTTTTTTTTTTTAATTGACGAACAGTGTGATGGAAGATGCTGAATGTGACGATGTGGAGTGCTGTTTAATAAATAACTGGATCATAAAATAACTCAATAAATCAGAAAATGAGGGGATCGGTAAACAAATGAATTATAATCGGAAATGAAATGAGGCAGGGAACAGTAAACGATAAACAGTAAACAAATTGGGTATTTTTTGCTCCCATAAGAAAACCTAACACAGAGTAACTTTTATTCAAGACTGGCACAGCCTTTTAAACTTGAATAAAGTCAGACAAATACATAGACGAACAATCTAATAGTGGGGGAAAAAAACAAGCGTAGGCCAACAACTGAACTATCTTCATAGTAATGACTTGGCAAAGATTTGGACTTAAGGAGGGGGGGGGGGGGGGGGGGGGGTAATTTGAAGATGGAGAAACTGGGAACATGAAATTAAGAAAATATGTTACAGATATGAAAACTCTTCACTAGCTGCATAAGGGAACCATCGCAATCTCTTTTGAAGGCAGATATATTTGTATTGCCTGCTCCGAGGCCTTTCGTCCGCTGGGTCGGACTCATCAGGGAGACACGGCTGGTTGTGTCTGCGCTCCTGGCGTCAAATAGAGACACACCACAGTCCATAATACTGTGGTGTTCTCACCACCAAGAGTGCAAAAAAGAATCCAACAGCACTCCCAAAGCAGCCAGCGAAGAGTAGTAAATGAAACCAAACGAAAGTGTGGGGAGGAAAAAAGTTGCTGAAAAACTAAAGACATTATGCAAACAGTATAAAATAAAGGGGACAATCTTTGAGCCTACGCTTGAGGATCCACCCAAAGATGCAAGGGAGATCAAAAGACAAACACACAGACGGACAGAAACAAATACAAATAACCTCAATTTAATCAAAACAAAAATCGGAAATGAAATGAGGCAGGGAACAGTAAACGATAAACAGTAAACAAGTTGGGTATTTTTTGCTCCCATAAGAAAACCTAACACAGAGTAACTTTTATTCAAGACTGGCACAGCCTTTTAAACTTGAATAAAGTCAGACAAATACATAGACGAACAATCTAATAGTGGGGGAAAAAACAAGCGTAGGCCAACAACTGAACTATCTTCATAGTAATGACTTGGCAAAGATTTGGACTTAAGGAGGGGGGGGGGGGGGGTAATTTGAAGATGGAGAAACGGGTAACATGAAATTAAGAAAATATGTTACAGATATGAAAACTCTTCACTAGCTGCATAAGGGAACCATCGCAATCTCTTTTGAAGGCAGATATATTTGTATTGCCTGCTCCGAGGCCTTTCGTCCGCTGGGTCGGACTCATCAGGGAGACACGGCTGGTTGTGTCTGCGCTCCTGGCGTCAAATAGAGACACACCACAGTCCATAATACTGTGGTGTTCTCACCACCAAGAGTGCAAAAAAGAATCCAATAGCACTCCCATATTTTCTTAATTTCATGTTCCCAGTTTCTCCATCTTCAAATTACCCCCCCCCCCCTCCTTAAGTCCAAATCTTTGCCAAGTCATTACTATGAAGATAGTTCAGTTGTTGGCCTACGCTTGTTTTTTCCCCCACTATTAGATTGTTCGTCTATGTATTTGTCTGACTTTATTCAAGTTTAAAAGGCTGTGCCAGTCTTGAATAAAAGTTACTCTGTGTTAGGTTTTCTTATGGGAGCAAAAAATACCCAACTTGTTTACTGTTTATCGTTTACTGTTCCCTGCCTCATTTCATTTCCGATTTTTGTTTTGATTAAATTGAGGTTATTTGTATTTGTTTCTGTCCGTCTGTGTGTTTGTCTTTTGATCTCCCTTGCATCTTTGGGTGGATCCTCAAGCGTAGGCTCAAAGATTGTCCCCTTTATTTTATACTGTTTGCATAATGTCTTTAGTTTTTCAGCAACTTTTTTCCTCCCCACACTTTCGTTTGGTTTCATTTACTACTCTTCGCTGGCTGCTTTGGGAGTGCTATTGGATTCTTTTTTGCACTCTTGGTGGTGAGAACACCACAGTATTATGGACTGTGGTGTGTCTCTATTTGACGCCAGGAGCGCAGACACAACCAGCCGTGTCTCCCTGATGAGTCCGACCCAGCGGACGAAAGGCCTCGGAGCAGGCAATACAAATATATCTGCCTTCAAAAGAGATTGCGATGGTTCCCTTATGCAGCTAGTGAAGAGTTTTCATATCTGTAACATATTTTCTTAATTTCATGTTCCCAGTTTCTCCATCTTCAAATTACCCCCCCCCCCCCCTCCTTAAGTCCAAATCTTTGCCAAGTCATTACTATGAAGATAGTTCAGTTGTTGGCCTACGCTTGTTTTTTCCCCCACTATTAGATTGTTCGTCTATGTATTTGTCTGACTTTATTCAAGTTTAAAAGGCTGTGCCAGTCTTGAATAAAAGTTACTCTGTGTTAGGTTTTCTTATGGGAGCAAAAAATACCCAACTTGTTTACTGTTTAAATGAATTATAAATTGACTGATTGACTATTTGAGCTACTTGGTGAACGAACGAATGAATGAATAAATAAAGATGTATGAATTGATTATACCACTGAATAACAGACAATTAAATAAATAAGTTATAACTTATAATCAAATCGCTCATGCACGTTTACATCACAGGTGGGGTTTTGTTATCGTTTACTTTGCTGTGATGCACATTTCTCAAGGTCATTCCATAGCGCCAGGTGAAGTGTTTCACACAAAGCTCGACTTGAAGAACGCCAGGCGCGTAATCCTGGTGATCCCGGGGTTTGTGGTCGCGAATCTCCACCAGGCCGTTTCCGTACAGCATTGGTATTCATACCGTTCCCTGGAAAGTCCTTCGAATGAAACAGTAAACCGAAGTTCCGTGTGTGAACGCGAACACAACATTTGCACACACGTAAAATCCTATCCCCAACTTCCGGAACAGAAGACCAGTTTGGCCGATAGCATGGATAACACATATAGAAACATCTTCGGTGAGAATTCGAATGCATGAGTGGAAAACTGAATGACCAACATTTTACTGCATGACACGAAAAAGATGGAATGTAGCGCCAGCAGGGATGTCTTCAATCGAGACCCATGTTGGCAGCCAGTTGAGCATACGACAGCGTGGACTGTAAAGCACTTCGGACTTAATCTTTAACTGTGGATAGATTGCTGCATGAATATTCTTAACAGATAAACAAATAAAGGAACAAAAGACAACATTAAGAGCGACGAATATCATCACGAATAATTATAATGTACGATCACCAAATACTTCCATTACTACTATTTCCTGCTTATTGCTTAACATTACGATGGGTCTGATCTTGCTTAAGCACCATAGCCCATTACATTGGTTAAATCTGCTCCCACTAGAATACATGCAATGTACAAAGAGATGAGACACACACGCAAACAGCCACGCACATGACACATA
>JAMYXO010004322.1:12500-17696 GCA_033310375.1 Conus canariensis | reverse complement strand
GGGGGGGCCCCAACCCACCACCAAAACCCAACCACGGGACAACGTTAGCGGGGCTCTTCCCTTCTCTTTTCCCCCTTCCATCCGTCTTTCCCTTTTTTTCGCACCATTTTGAAAACTTAACCGTAACCCCGTAAATATCTGTGGGATTTCTATGTGTTAACCCTGTTTTTAAGGTTGTGTTTTGTGCGGTGTGTCCCGGGTTTTTTGTTAACTGGTCCCGCCCCTGGCCCTTTCACGGGCTTTTACATAGAAAAAAAAAAACCCCCGCCCAAACCCCCCCCCCCCCCCCCCCCCCCCCCCCCCCCTCCTCTCCCCCACCTCTCTGTCCGGTTGGGGGGAAGGGGGTTTTTGAAAATTTTACGCGGCGGCGGGGCCGTGCGTGAAGCGTAACCCTTTTTCCTTGGAAATTTTAAACAAAACTTTTTTAAACTTCCGGCCCATAAATGGCTCGCTTCCATTTTTTAGGCCGGGGAAAAAGACCCCAACGAAACCGTTACAAAGTGCACAGTTACAGGAACTATTCGGCGACAAAAAGGGACCGGGGGGGGGCCCGTAAGGTTTTGAGACCCTCGTGTCCCGAGTGACACTTCCTGGTTTTTCTGCCAGAGCTGTTTGTAAAAAAGGGCCGGACACACATGTTCGGAGTCGAGATCGGCACCCAAGGGATTTTTTTTACGCGTCCACGGCGAATCATCGTTTTGGGAAAATTTAAGGGGAAAAAGGGGGGGAAAAAAAAGGGGTTCAGGGATAGGGTTGAGGGAGGACGAAAGAAAAAAAGGGATGGGGGGGGGGGGGGGGGGGGGGGGGGGGGGGGGGGGCGGCAAAAAGTTCAGTGTTTTGTTAAAAGTCACACCGGGTGAGAGTTGTTTGATAAAAGCATGTTTTCCTTTAAAAATGTTTTTGTCATTGAGTTGCAAGAAAAAAAGAAAAAAAAAAAAAAAAGAGCGGAAGAGGTGCTCACGAGCCCCACCTACACACCACCCCAAACACACACACACACACAAAAAACCACCCCACCACAAACACAACAAGGGGAGAAAAACGTTTGGTGTGTGTGGTTTGTGTGTGTGTGGGGTGTGTGTGTGTGTGTGTTTTTTGGGGGGAAGAGGGGAGAAGGGAAGGAGAGGGGAGAAAAGGAGGGGGGGAAAGGAGGGGGGAAAAAAGGGGGGGAAAAGGGGGGAAAGAGGGGGGGGACGACCCCACAACACGCTGCACTCGCTCACCCCACCACCACCCCCCCCCCAAAAAACCACCACAAACAAAACCCCCCTCACACCATTAACACACACTGCGCCGCCGCACGACCCCAAAAAACCCCCCAACCCCAACCACACACACAACCCATGCAAAAACACGCACGCCGCACGCGGGCAGGCCCCGTAGCACAGTTTGTGGAGGTAGAGGGGGAACGTGGGGATCAACCACGATTTGTAAGGGAAAAAATTTTTGAAACTAGATGCTTCTAATCAAGAGTAGATTTTTTTTTCCCAATAGGATATATTTATAGTGTAATTGCAAGGGCGGAATCGTTTTCGCACTGTGTGTGTTGTGTGTGTGGGGTGTGTGTGTGTGGTGCCGTGGCGTGCCGTCCCCCGGGTGGGGGGTTTTGGTGTGTTTTTGGGTTGTTTTTGTGGGGTGTGTTTTGTGTGGTTTTGTGTTGTTTTTTGAGAAATTTTTGCAAGGGGTGGATAAGTATTCGGATGTTTTGTAAAATGTATAATTCCCTGAGAAGTATTGTGTTCACCGGGGAAATAAATATATTTTGATACTTGCGGGGGGGGGGTTCTTCAGAAATTGAGTAGGTAATAATTTTGAAAGGATTTAAATTTGTCTTATTAAAAAGCAAATTAAAATTTTAAAATTTTCAGCATAGATTTGCCCCTTAGTCTAGTTTAAAGGGAAAAACCCCCATGGAGATTTGTCGACAGCAGGGGATGATGGGACTATTTTGTTTTAAGCTTGTTTTTCTTCAGCAATTTGAAAGAAAACTTATTTTTTGAATTGAAAAGGGTCCATTGGTTTTTCGGGAAAAAAAAAAAAATTTTGGAAGCTTTTTTTTTAATTACAAAAGGGGTTTTTTATGTCGGTGTTTTTTATTAAAAAAACAAAAATTTTTTTAAAAATGGATTCGTCCTTCAGCTTTAAATGAAAGGGAAAATTGCAGGATTGTTCCCCTTTAGCAAATGATTTAAATTTTATTTTTTTAAAGGAAAAGGATGGGTTTGTCTTCGAAAAAAAGCTTTGGATTTTGAAAGGGGAAAAAGCTTCAGCAATGATCTTTTGCAAAGGATGGAAATCAGCAACAGTAATTTTTTATTTGAAAAAAATCGCTTTTTTTTGGGGGGGAAAAAATTGGCAAAAAAAAAATAGATTGTTTTAAGTATAAATGAATTAAAAAAGGATTTTTAATTTTTGATGGACTCGTTTTCTGTTAATAAAAAAAAGCCTAAACATAACATGAAATAGTTTGTTTTTTCTTCCTTTCCCTTTTCCTCCTTATTTTTTTTTTTTTTTTTTTTTCTTCTTCTTTCTTTTTTCTTCTTTTTGTCCCTAAAATCCGTGGGGGGGGTTTTTGGAGTACGGGTTTTTTCTCCAGTTTTTTCGGCAGTGTTTCAAAGCTTGGGTCTCTGCAAAAAAGAAATTTTCCTGCCCATTAGCAGTGCTGTCGGCCATCGTTTGTTGTTTGTTTCTTCCCCTCCCGTTCCCCCCTTTTCTCCCTTTTCCCTGGGTTTTTCTGTTTAGCGAGGCCGTTGGTTCGTCCCCCAATTTTAAAGGGGGGGGTTTCTCAAACTGTTATTTTTTTTGACGACTGTTCATTGTTTTTTCTGATCGGGGGGGCCGTTAAACTAAAACGGAGAAATGTGGTTTCAGGGCTTTGTTTGGGCCCCTTTCGTGGACGAGTGCCCCCCGAGGAGAACGTCCCTTGGTGCAGTCAGGGGGGTCGGGGAGGAAGTTTTTTCGGTTTTATTGTGTTGCGTCTTTTTTGCTTTTCGCCCTTTTGCATGGTTTTTTGGCTAACTGGATTTGGGGGAAATTGTTGTCTTAAAACTGTGTTGTGGTGCTTTCATCTTGCTTTGACTGAGGTTTTCGTTATGTTTGTTTTTTGGGGGTCTGCGTTGGAGGGAGAGGGAGTAATGTCTCTGCCCTTGCCCGTTTTTAAACTGTTGGCCCTAATTTTGGGGACTTTTTTTTTTTCTGCCATGTACCCCCGGGTTACCCCTTTTTTCCTCCGGGAAAGGGGAAAAAGGACTTTAGGGGCTGAAGAATGGGTAAAGCCAAAAATTCCCCCCCTCCCAAAAAGTTTTTTTTTAAAGAAAATTGGGGGGGTTCTTGTTTTACTGATCTTTTTTAGGTGGTTGCTTTCTTGACTTTTTTTTTGGGTTTTAAAAATTTTTGGGTTGGTGGGGGGGAAAGAAAAGAGGGGGAGAGAGGGGAGAGAGGAGGGGGAAAAAAGAGAGAGAAAATTTTTCCCCAAAAAAAATTTTTATGCTTTTGGGGAAAATTTTTAAAAACGGGGGGTTTGGGGGGTTTTTTTGGGGTTGGTTGTGTGTGTGTGTGTGGGGTTGTGTGTTTTTTGTGGGGGTTGTTGGTGTTTTGTGTTTAAAACCCGAAAGGGGTTCTTAAAAACAAAACGGGTGCGGGATTGCTCAAAGGTCCCCCAACACCCAAAAAAGGGTTTAAGAAAGGGTGGGGGAAAACATCCAAAAAAAAAGGGCCCCCTTTTGGGGAAAAAAACCGGGTTGTCTTTTGTGCGGGTCTGTCTGTTGTCGGGTCTGGCCCCGTCTGTTGCTGGCCTTCCGGAAGTTTGCCCCGTTCGCCCCCCCTTGGTTTTTTTTTTTCCCCGGTTTTTTTTTTCTTTTCACCCCTTGTGCCCCCCCCCCCCCCCCCCCCCCCCCCTTTTTCCCCCCTTTCCCAAAATTCCCCGGGGTGTATGTTTTGTTTCTGAAATGTTTTGTTTGTCTCATCATTTCTCAAAAACGGGGGGGGGTTTTTTTGGTTTTAATTTCCTTGTTTTTAGTGTTTTTTTAATACCGGTATTTTTTCAGGGAAAAAAATTTTCTGTTTTTTTTTTCTTTATTTTTTCCCGTCTGTTTGGTTTTTCCCCCTTTCCCTTTTCTGTCTCTTTGGGACGATCTCCCCCCTGTCTCCCCCTTCCCCTCCCCTCCTTTTTTCCTCCCTTCCCCCCCTTCCTTCCTTTTTTTTTACCCCCCTGCCAGCCTCTCTCTCTCTTTCCTCCTCTCTCTCTCTCTTCTCTCTCTCTCTCCTCTCTCTCTCTCGGGGCTTATTCGCTTTTTTTGATTGTTCTTTTTAAATCCTTTTTTGAGGGGAACAGAGGGCCTTTCCGATTCATCTGTTCCCCCTTTATCCGTCAGAAGGGTGTTGAATTTGGGGTGTGCGTGCGTTTTTTGGGTTTACATTTTGTGGGGTTTTGTGTTTTTTTGGGGTGTGTGGGGTGTGTTTGTGGGGGGTGTGTGGGGGTGTACGTGTGTGTGTATTTGTTCGGGGCCCCCGGAAACTCTGAAATTTTGATACGTTAGGATGTTTGCATCGTTTTCCATCTCCTTTTTCCAGATTTGTTCCCCCCATAAAGTGAAGAAAAAATCTTTTAAGTTAAAAAAACTGTTGACAGAGGCAACCAAAAAAAGGGGAATTTTCCATTTTAAAAACCAAGATTGGGCGATGACCGAAAAGACCCAAAGGTGATAATTTTGATGGTATTTAAAGTCTTTTATAATGAAGGTTAGTGAGTTTTAATTTTGGGGAGAGGGGGAGAGAGAGAGGGGTGAGGGGGGGGAAGGAGGGGGAGAGGGAGAGAGAGAGGGGGGGGGAGAGAGAAGGAGAGAGGGGGGAAAAAAGAGGGGGGGGAAAAATTACTTTGTTGCCCCCCCTTTTTTTAAAATTTAAAAAAAAAATTTTTTTTTGCTTACAAACCCTTTTTTTTTTTTAATAATCGCATATTTTTTTTTTTTCGTTTTGGTTTAACTGTGTGCCGGCAATGCTCAAGTTTTGGTGTTTCATATTGGAATGACATCCCCAAACGGATTTTTTTTTCCCCCAAAAAAAAGCAAATGTATAAATACTTTTTTCTATCCTCCTCCTCCTCCCATTATCATTTATTATATTCATTACTGTTTTGATTAATGTTTTCTTTTTTGTTGGTTTTTGTGTTTTTCTTAAAGTGAGTCTGTAAATGTT
>JAMYXO010004322.1:0-5000 GCA_033310375.1 Conus canariensis | reverse complement strand
CATGCAAGAAGAGCATGTTTTAACACATGTAAGAAACATATTCAAGGCTTCATTGCAGTCATGATCAATCATATCAATAGCACTGTCAAGAGATGACAATGCTTCATCTGAATGCATTGCAGTGACATAAGTATGTTCAAAAGAAGGCTTCCACACAAACTTTTTAATAACTTCACGTTCCTTTCCAGCGGTCAAAAACACAGGGTTTAAATTCGGCAATTCAAAATGAAGCTCCACGGGTAAATGGTCAGATTCCAATCGTTCTGATACATATAAACTGCAAGACGATACAACAAGTGAAAATAATTCTCGAGACATCAAAAAATAGTCATTTACACTACACCGACTCTGATATATAAGTGTAGTGCCCATCGAGGTCCCCATGACATATTCCATTTAATATGCACAGTCCAAGTGAAGTACACATATCCAACAAACATTTTCCATAGCCATTGATTATACTGTCGGAAGATTTTCTTTCCGAAAAATTGGAACAACTGGTTTAAATCAACACCATACTTATCATGCTCATAAAAAATATCTTGAGAGACATTTGCATGTTCTACTGTTCAAATCTCCAGATAGAATCACATGTATATTGTTCAAATCAAGCATACACTCAGTAAGGCATTCTTCCAGAGAACATATACCATTGTCTATATCAAAATAAGCATAATACGGTGAACCCTCAGGAGGCACATATGCACAAACATTACAACACATCTTCTGCAAGATTCAAACAATATCCCGTCAATCAAAAAAGAATAGAGCATTTGAGCAATCTAGAGAGAGAGAGAGAGAGAATAAATATATGTGCGTGTGTGTGTTGTATAGAAATAGTAATAGTAATAATAAGTAATGATAATATAACAGCAGCAGCAAAACAACAGTAATAATAATGATAGTGGTTTACATGTTCCCAACTCGGCTGAGCTCGATGAAGTAGCATACAAAAAACAAACACATGAGTAAGTCAACGTTAAGGCACCTGTCTTCCTGCAGGACGTCAACACATTCGCTCACCGTTCCGACCTCCTCACATTAACATACCAATCGCACGCACACACACCAACACACACACTCACACACACACTCTCGCACACACACGCACACACACACACACACACCACACACACACACACACACCACTCACACCACACACACACTCACACACACACACACACACACACACACACACACACATACATACATACCACACACACACACACACAACAACACACACACACACACACACAAACACGCCCACATGGCAGAAGTACATGGTACTGCAAGAAATGCTAGAATTGAGCCTGTAGAGGGAAGAAGAAAAGCATTTTGAATAAACATGGATTTTTAGGGTTGGTTTTGAAAGTTTTAAGACACGGCATTCATTCAAAAAGTAGGTCCGGGGTAAAGACGCAGACGGAGTTTTTTTGAAGAGGTACGTGAAAGACTATGCATCATCTGAAGAACGGAGAGAACGTGACGGACAATAAATGAAAAAAGTTCACACATGTAAAATACCTGTTGTGATATTGTAGCGATGCATGCAAATGTTATGTTCGAATCGACTAGGAACAGTAAACCAATGCAAACCGGAAAGCAAAGCAATAAGAGTTCTGTCTTTTTGTGCCTTGAAGACGAGGCGAGCAGCACATTTCACAACTTTCTGCTAATCGATGTATAAACATATGGAGGAAGTCCAACGCGTTAAGTGCGCAGTAAACCTGTCGAGAGAGAACCAGGGATGTCCCTAATGGTTTTTTTGGGTGTGGAAATTTTGGTGTATACATATCTAAAAGGAACCAGTCCCCCAATCTCAGAAATAAGCAGGTTGGTGTGTTTTTGCTGACTTGGGTGATCGTCATAAGTTTCTTTAAATATTGCACCCAGATTTTTGTCTGATTGTGAAACAATGTTCGAACTTTGTCCAGTCTCAGTGAGTGCGGTAAACTGGCGTCACCAGAAAGTTTTGTTAGAATAGTTTCTGCGTGTGTGTTGTGTGTGTGTGTGTGTGTGTGTGTGTGTGTGTGTGTGGTGTGGTGCGCGCATTTTTAATATAAAGTATTATTTCACGGCAGCCCTGGTGTGGTCTCCCGTGATCAGTTGGGTTGTTAAGTAACATGATGTGACGTGAACACAAAACACACACGCCCCACACCAAAACAAAACACACACACACCACACACACCACACAACACACACCTACAAACACATTGATGTGACGTGAACACACACACACACACCACACACACACACCCACACACACACACAAACACACCAACACACACCCACACGCACACACCACTCACCACCACGCGCGAGGAAGGACAAACTAGAACTGTCCTTCAACACCCATGTCATTGCACGCGTGTGTTGTGCACGCGTGCGCGTGCACGCCCCACGCGTGCGCGCGGCGCGCACGCACACACACACACACACACACACACACACACACGCAACACAAAACACGCGCGCGCGGCGCGCCTCAGACACTCACACACAACACACACACACACCACCCCCACACAAACAAAACACCACACACACACATACACAAACAAAAACACACACCTCACTCACACACAAAAATCCCACGACACCACACACACACACACACAAACACATCACACACACAATCATGCAAAACCACACACACCACACACACACACACCACACACACCCCCACACACACCACCACCACACACACATCCCACACACACACACACACACACACACACACACCACACACACCACACAACACACTCACACACCTCTGTCTCTCCCTATACCCTTTGTCACTGAAAGACCCAAAGATGGATTGTTCAGAAATGATTTTTAACCAAACCCAAGCTTCGTTCCGTGTGTGCCGTGGGTGACCTTTGTGTTTCGGTTGGTCCCACGTCAGCGTCTGTGTAGTATACCTCCCTCCTTCCCCTCCACCCAGTCTTACCCGAGGTCCTTGGTGAAAAGGGGCGTGGAGTAACGATAATGAGTTCTTTTGTCAGAATGTCTGAACCTGCTGTGTCGTTTGATGGGTCTTGGAAAGCTCTTGGAGGGGTTGGGACAGCCGAACGACAGACAGAACTTCGGACTCGCAGTCTGAGGGTCGAGGGTTCGAGTCCCACAGCAATGACGGATGGATGGGAGTCTCCGATCCCCTAAATCACTATGTACAGTATGTGAACCCCATTTTGTACATGCACATGCACGCACATGAGCCCATATGCACGTAGACCATGTTAACATTCGGTGGAGGAAGGGAAACGCGAAAATCCCTTCATGCCTCGGGGTACTTGGGGGGACATACAAACTCCTAAAAGCATCCCCCATTTCAGAGTGTAATGCAGCTGTAAAAAAATACATGTTTGTGCAAAATGTTGGTGTTTTTGTCGGTCTTGCCAACCTTACTGTGTGCCCCTTTTGGACATGGAATGATGCCGTACATGACACGAGACCTCCGCACATCCCCAGCCCCGAACCTGAGGGCAGACCACATCCATGAAAATGAGCTCAGTGTCTGAATCCGTCTTCTTCTCCTTCTCATTTAACTCCGTGGGTAGTCTTTGGGTCAGCATATTAAAGAACAGTTCACCAAGTTCCTCCAGTTCGTCGGTTGTGGCTATGCTCGGAGTCTCTGCAGAAAGGTTTCCCTGTCCGTTCTGGGTCCCTTTAGTTTTGCGGGAGCCACTTGATCTCTACACATGGCCAAGCCAACGTAGTTTTCTTTGATGTCAGTAGATCTTCGTGGGGTCGCGTGTGTTGCTTGATGGTTTGACAAAACTTGCTTATTGATGATATGATCAGTGTATCTGATGTTTAGTATTTGAAGTAACAACTCATTCCTGTAGCCTGGATTCCTTTTTCCACATCCGCTGTGAGGGTTTATGTCTTGCATGCATACGAGGAAAAAAGAATTATTACCATTGCACGAAGGTTGCCTGCTTATATGTTCAAAAGCAGTGGTACTTCTACTGTACTCGTAATGATGGTAACAAAAAACAACAGTACTGCGCTGCTGCGCTGCTGCTGCTGATGCTGAGTGTTGGTGACGATGTGATGACGTTTAATTCAAATAATACAGTAAGCTTCCTCGTCTTCCACCTTTTTTCTGCCGCCTGCTGTGATGCTGCCGCTACCCTTATACTAAATCTACTTGTGTTGTGCTGTGCTGCTGCTGTGCTGGTGTGGTACTGGGTGGGAAAGTACCTTTTTCTATTCTGTATTGTTTTTTCGGGATTATGACTTACGACTAATCTCATTGTTATTATCATTGTCATAATCTTTTTTCTTCTAAATTCGATTCCGACAGCCTTTTTTTGCGGGGAGAAATGTTCAATGCCAGAGAGAGAGAGAGCAAGAAGAGGAGGGGAGAGAAGAGAGAGAGGAGGAATGGAAGCAAAAAGGAGAGAAGGTTGGATTTAGGGGTCAAATTGGGGGACAGCGTAAAGGAGTGGTGCAGGGGGGCTTGACATAGCTGTCAAAACTGGCCCCCGATGAAAAGGAACCGCTGCCGCGCCGGGCCCCAATAATCAGAATCTTTATCGTGACCGATGAATTGTTCCTTCTGACTGTCCCATCGCCAAATCGGGTTTTAGTTGTTGCGTTTTCTTTTCTCTTTCTTTCTTTTTTTTTTCTTTTATTCTCGTGGCTTTAACAGTGACGTAAAATTTTAGAGTAATTAGTAAAGAGTAAGCGGATGGATTCTTTCTTGTTTATGTGGAAAAAAAAATTTGGCACTCGTTTGTTCAACGCGTGTGTGTGTGTTGTGGTTGTGGTGTGTGTGTGTGTGTGTGTGTGTGGTGTGAAGAGAAAGAAGAGGGGAGAGAGTGTTGTTGTGTGGTGTGTGTTGTTGTGTGTGGTGTGTGTGTGTGTGGCGCCGCGGCACGAAAAAAGAATTAAGTGATTTTATGGCCCCAACGATTTAGATATTTTTCATTTTTAGAAAGTTAAGGCATATGGTTTATTTCTCCTCAAAAGTTTACTGACTTTTTTCCAAG
>JAMYXO010004321.1:12500-15000 GCA_033310375.1 Conus canariensis | reverse complement strand
CATGCTCAAGAAGTACTTCAATGGCTTCTCAATGCGGTTCTCTACCAAGGAGTACACAACAGACTGGATCAACTTGGAAGTGGGTATTGCAATGGGCTGTGCAATTTCCCCAATACTGTTCGTGCTGGCAATGGAACTCATCTTGAAAGCAGCAACAAACAACGCGAGACAAACAGACCTTGGCGACGGATACAAGATGCCTCCTCTCAAGGCCTTCATGGATGACACTACAGTGATTTCATCCAGAGAAGACGAGACACGTCATGTGCTGGAGAGGCTGGACGACATAATTGCCTCATCCAGAATGAAGTTCAAGCCAAAGAAATCACGGAGTCTCTCACTGAGGAAAGGAAAAGTGGCCGGATCTGTGGTCTTCAGTGTTGCCAACCAGGCCATTCCAACAGTCACAGAAGAACCAGTCAAGAGCCTTGGAAGATGGTATGATGATACGCTGAAAGACACACAAAGAGCAAAAGAAACCAAGCAGATGGCGGAGGAAGGCTTGGAGACCATTGACCAGTGTGGGCTCCCTGGCAAATACAAGGTCTGGTGTCTGCAGTTCATGCTGATACCAAAGCTCCTATGGCCTCTGATGATATACGACATCTGCACCAGCATAGTGGAGGCAATGGAAGCCAAAATCAACAAGTTCACAAGGAAATGGCTTGGTGTCCCACCCTGTCTGACTGACATAGCGCTGTACTGTCGCCAAGCAAAGCTGAAACTACCACTGAAATCCATCCTGGAGGAATACAAAGCAGGGAAGATCAGACTTCAAAGCATGCTGGAGGACTCAGGAGACAAGGTGGTAGAAGCAATCAAGCCCCAGCTGAAGACAGGCAGAAAATGGAAAGTTCAAGAGGCGATGGATTCTGCAAAAGAAAGTCTCAAGATCAGAGAAATAACAGGACACACACAGACCAACAGACAAGGACTGGGGGTGACCAAAACAGAATGGTGGTCAAAGGCCAAAGGAAAAGCCAAAAGAGACATGATGATTCAGGAGATGAGAAAAGAAGAAGACCAAAAAAGACTCCAAAAAGCAGTCCAGCAGAGCCAGCAAGGGCAATGGACAACGTGGGAGAATGCACTCCAAAGAAGTCTCACTTGGAATGACATTTGGCACATGGCCCCTCTCAGGATCAGCTTCATTCTCAGATCTGCATATGACCTTCTGCCCTCAAATGCAAACCTGGTGAAGTGGGGGAAAACAGACGATCCTGCATGCCCCCTCTGCCATGAAAAACAAACAGTGGAGCATGTCCTAAGCTCATGTAAAGTAGCCCTGGCTCAAGGAAGGTACACATGGAGGCACAACCAAGTGCTCAAAGAGATTGTACAAGTAGTCTGGGCTAGTACCAACACCACAAAAGGGAAAATCAGGACTCCAAAAGCACCCGCAACATTCTTCACGGCAGGAGGCAGCAAATCATGGCCAAGAACAACAGTGCCACTCGAAACATGCAGGCAGAGTCTGCTGGACGGGGCAGATGACTGGGAGTGCACTGCAGACTTCCCAGAATGGAAGAGTCACCCAGAGATCATCAGCAAGAGTGGCATGAGACCAGACATAGTAGTCCACTCTAAGTCAACCAAGCAGCTGATCATGATCGAGCTCACGGTGCCATATGAGAACAGAATGGAGGCAGCTCAAATCTACAAGACTGAAAAGTATGCTGATCTGGCAAACAGCCTGAGGAGAGAAGGCTATCAGGTCAAAGTCCTCACTGCAGAAATTGGAGCTAGGGGGTTTGTAGGAACGTCTGCATACAGCCTCATGAAACAGCTCTCAGTTGCAGGGAAGGAAAAAACCAGAGCCCTGAAAGCAATGGCAGAAGCGGCAGAGAGGTGTTCAAGCTGGATCTGGTCAAGGAGGAACAAAAGTGAACTTCATAAGGCTTAATTTCCCTACAAATATCAGGTGTCCCTGTGGCTCAGTGGTTAAAGCGCGAGTCATTAAGTGGAAAATGAGCATGTCCAGAGGGTCATGGGTTCGAATCCCAGCCATGGCTCGTCCCAAGATGGGGAAAAAAAAAAGGGGCAGCAGAGGGACATCCGGAGTCATGAACCGGGTGTGGCCCAACCCCCCTAGAGTGTCAGGAGATAAGGGCCGAAACACTTGCTTGAAGGGGGCTTCTCTTCTGAGGACTCTCTGCTGCCACGCTCTCCACGAGTTTCTTTCTACTAACGTCCTTGGAGCATGACGTAGTGAAGGACGCGTTGTTTCTACTTCAATAACGGGGATAGCGACTGTACTATTCAGACGACCGCTCGGCGGTCCTAACGACTTCCCCTTCACCCAGGCTCCTGCCTGACGACGACGTCCATCCCTGGTCCCACAGCCCGCCAGCAAACACCAACCTCGACCCAACCTGCCAACTGACCAAGTCTTTGCCAAGATCAACGTCTCCATGCCGCTGTTTGCTGTGGGGGGAAACTTGTCCCTAAAAGCTTATGCTGTGAGGACGTAAAGCTCGTCTTCTCCACGACTTTACTACAG
>JAMYXO010004321.1:0-5000 GCA_033310375.1 Conus canariensis | reverse complement strand
GTAGGGGAGTAATGACACTGACAGGAACGGAAGAAGAGACAGCAGTAGGGGAGTAATGACACTGACATGGATCGGAAGAGGAGACAGCAGCGCTGTTTTCCTTTGTTCTGCTTTTCGTCCGCTGTTTGGTTCACACAACATCAGAAGTTGGGAAAAAAACTTCGAATTGAAAGATCGTGTTCACACCTGACAAACAGCAGGTTTAATTTCTCACATAGATGTCCTTTGATGGAAACTTGAAAAAGGTACAGTAAACACAATACAACAACATCGATGCCAACCAGAAGATGACAAGATAACAACGACAACATCAGCCACAATGCCACCAGCACAATAAAACGTCAGTGAAAGTCGGACATGTCTAGCCACTATTATACCCACTCCAGCCAGCACAAGATACCCACCCTCTTAGACATGAGTCATATACGGTTTCTCGTATCGGACACAGATACCATTGATTTTTCCTCTGCGTCTGACACACTCCCACAGTCTTCATTACTTGAAAAAATAACCACCCAAGGAGTCAGCAGCAACAGCAGTAATTTGCATCTTTCCCAACACGCCACATAGGATGGTGATTATGTTTTATTAATGGTCAGACATTCCAGTAACAACCGTCGACTGGCGTACTTCAGGATTTGATGCTAAGGTCTTTCCTTTACCACGTTCAGGGCCTCCCTTCCGTAGTCAGCAAATCGGCCTCATACAACCATTGTTACGATGAGTTTTTAGTCTAGAACCTGTTTGTAAATGGATGTTTGAAAGGGATATTTGAAAAGCAGCTGTTATATTGTTGAAACGGTAGCTCAGAACCGCCGCTGAATGTCTCTCCCTCTCCCTCCCTCCCTCTCTCCCTCTCTTTCTCTCCTCTTTTTTCTTGTTTTGCTCTTTGTCGGGATTCGTTTTGTATATCATACTGATACGCCAAAGAAACGCAAAAATGTTTAAGTGGCCTCGCACTCACACAGGCGAGCTTGAAGGCTCCAATTTGGTGTGGTCAGTCTGTTCCCAATCTCTGCAATGTAAACGAATGAGAAAAGCACAAAGACAAGTCAGCATGTGGCTTGCATATGACAGACGCTCATGATGAAATAGGACTCATGAGCAAGTGATGCACACAAACTTGTGTGATGTGTGCATTGTGCTCAGGGTCCAGCCCTCTCACTCGCCCCATGAAGAAAACGATATGCCCGCGTCTGTTATTTGCTTCTACAGTCATGCCACGTTGGGCAGGTCAGAGGAGAGAGAAAATCATGTCTGGAAGACTTACAGCTGAGTAGTCAGCGAGGGAGGCGGCAAACGTCTTCCACTGCCACACCCGGCCTGTCTACTATCTGCCAGACCATTTGAAATCATTAGAGAGCGTCGCAGACGGTGCCAGGCCTGGTGTGACCTCTGACTGCCAACATGGGCGAATCATCCGGTCCCGCTGACAACAGTCTGCCTCAGAAACAGTTAGCAAGACACTTGGGATTCACTGTAGACCTGTCAGCAGGGGCACTACGTGACCCTGGTCGTTGACCTGGTAGGCAGGAGGGTCACGGAGGGTCACAGACTGTCTTCTCTCCACGACCAGGACTGTGTGCAGTGGGCGTAGCAGAGACTGCAGCGGCGTCATCAGCAGTGCAGGACACTTCTCTTCACCAACGAAGGCAAAGTCTGTCAGCGTTGCAGGTGGCAGGCAGGGCGTATGGAGACGTAGCAGCTTGCGTGACGTTGATAGCAGTGTGGTGGAAATGGATCCCCAGGGACGATCCAACATCATGGTGTGGCTCGTTATCGATCTTCAGGGGAAGCTTGACGTTGTGATCTGTCATGATCTGAGCGTGGGTCATGGATGAGCCATCACTTCTCAAGTCTACATCAACAAGGTCCTTCGCCCCTCCCCCTCCCCGCAACCCCCCTCCCCTTTTTTTTTACCTCGACATTCCTCGCCATATTCTGCGGCCTGACAACAGCAGACCACACACTGCCCGGGTAACCAGGGACCTCCTGCAGCAGAACGGCATCCACACTGTGCCCAGGCCAACTACAGTCACGACCTGAACGACATGGAGAAGATTGAGGTCAAGAGGAAGATCCACAGACATAGCACTGGCCCAGGCCGCAGACACCCAACTGGCTGTAGCGGTGCAGGGGGAATGGGAGAACGTCCTCATGGCCTTCCTCTACCAGCTCATCCTCTTCATGGGCAGGAGGGGGCTTCAGTTGTGCGTGCACAAGATGACCACACCAGTGACTGACATGAACCAGCATTCCTCAGCTGATACTGGGTTGTGATGACTGATGCTGCTTGCTTCTCTCTTCTCTCTCTCCTCTCTCTCTCTCTCTCTCTCTCTCTCTCTCTCTCTCTCTCTGGTTGCACTTTAATACCAACAAGTTCATTTTAAAGTTACCTCTTGTTTGTTACATTGTCGGGTTAGGTATTTAATATTATATTGGCGATCTTTGTGTGATTATATGCACACACACACACACACACACACACACACACACACACACACACACACACACACACACCACCACGCACGCACACACACGCATGTATCTAACCACACACACACTCTCTCTCTCTCTCTCCTAATATCAAATAATTTTGTGAAAAGACATAAAATGAAACTACTACTACTACTACCACTACTACCACTACTACTACTACTACTACTGTTCATTTAATATTGGGAGTTTTTCTTAAGCATTTTTTGTTTGTTTTATCCCAATAGAAAATTTGCATTTTGTACTGATGACCACATCTCCGAATTTTTGCATTTCTTTTGCGTGTCAGTATAAATGTGACATTAGCTCGAGTATAAGCCCGATCCCAATTTTCATTTCTGCTCCCTCACTCGTCCTCACAGCTGCTACGAGTTTTTCAGCCGTCATCTCAGCACAGATTTGATACAGGTAAGGCAAGTGTCCGTCTTTTTTTCAGATTGTGTTGTATTGAGCTGAAATGTTTTACACTGTAGTATATCACTCACTGTATCATCATGACAGATTTTGTGTTGTTGAATTCCGGCCACTCACCTGGTGTAAACCACGTCGTCGTATTGGAGGTCCACTCATACCCCACTTTTTCCTGTTGGATGTGTGTGTGTGTGTGTGTGGTGTGTGTGTGTGTGTGTGTGTGTGTGTGTGTGTGTGTGTGTGTGTGACCAACCAAAGTGGACTTCTGTAAACTGTTCTTGACAAGAACAACTTGCATGTTACTATGGTTCTTTTCTGCGCGGAGTGTGCGAGGAAGATTTCGGTCCATTGTTTCACCCTAGAAACTAATGAGAAGAAGATTGGAGGATGTGAGGTATGCGTGTTCCTGAAGCTTTATCCTTTCTGTATTCACTGGTGGCTGTGTGAATGGATGTTATCCAAGTATGGCTACACTCCGGCTTAATGCCGACATCCACCTAGGGATAACTGTCTCTGCAGAGTGGAGGGAGAACACCACCCGGCACGACACTAACATCACCAGAATTGACAGCTGAGCTGTGCGGCCTGCACCTTGTTGGCCATGGTAGCATACTTCGATGTATTTCTTTCTTTATTTTCTTAAAAAAATCGTTTGTCTGAATTGTATGAACGTGTGTATCTTAAGTGGATGTACTTGATGAGTAGACATCGCATCGCGTGACGATTTAATACTGCGAACATAATACTACCTGTCACTACATCATGGGTGCCACTTCACGCTTACTGCTGAAAGTTTATGAGATTTTTGTTTTGAAGTTGTTGGCACTTTATCCATTCTCTGCATGCAGCTTTCCCTCCATTCCGTGAATAGCGTCCGTGTCGTTGCATTGTTTGGAAAATTTGGGGGGAAAAAACCTAGTGCATTTCATGCGTTCGGGCGTTGTCGCTGTCATTTTTATTTCACAAAAGCCATGTGTGCAAATCATTTTTTCAATTGTTATGAAAGTTTGGTGGAGACAAGTACTTCACCACATATGTCACTTCGATCGCCACTTTGGGAGGTGCGTTGCTGTGAATTAGTCCTTCGCGGGCGAAGATGACCACGACTTCTGCTGTCACTGGGTGGTGGTGGGTGTACGAAGATGGCTGATCAGGCCGACCCTCGCACTGAATAGTCTGTTCCAGAGTGGACAGGGCAGACTTGGAGCTAAGCCAGGCTGAAAGGTGTGCAGAGTGGACAGGCAGACTTGGAGCTAGCCAGCTGAAAGGTGTGCAGAGTGGACAGGGCAGACTTGGAGCTAAGCCAGGCTGAAAGGTGTTGGGAGAGTGGCAGGCAGACTTGGGTAGACAGGGGATAGACTTGGAGCTAAGCCAGGCTGAAAGGTGTTGCAGAGTGGACAGGGCAGACTTGGAGCTAAGCCAGGCTGAAAGGTGGCGCTTGCTCTGTTTTTACCGAAACTGACGTTTTTGCCCCTTGCGCCTCCGCTCGTCTCGTTTTGGTTGATGTAGAGCCAGCGTTTACACACACACTGTGTGCCCACGGCAGGTCAGCAGGTGCTACGCACACAATTTTTTTTAGACTACGTCGTTGTGTTAGATCCAGTGTCTTCCACGGAATCATAGCTGTGCAGCTAATCAATTAAAGACTAATAATTCTCATTCGGATAAGGTTCATCCTCAGACGGTTCACTTGTGACCTAAATGGGAGACTGAAGACACGGTTATCACGGCGGATGCGCGAAATCGTTTTGACGTGATGCTGTCACAGAATCTTCCCTGTGTGAACACTGTTAACAACCACGGCATTTATGTTTAAGATGAGTTGTCACGACAGATTTTTCGGTGTGAAATTTGGACTCTTCCTTGTGTGGAGAGCACGTCTCGCTGATACAGTGCCACTCACTTCTTACTGTCTGTTTGTTTTTATTTGTCACCGATCTGATCAGGTGGAAATCCTACAGACGCGCCGACGGCTCTGTATCTATCCGTAGCATCATTCCACGGTGGGGGTGTAGGCTTACCGGGCCATATATGGTAGTTGTTGGGTTCAGGAAGGATGGTGGGGGGTGTTGGATACCTGTACGTTCCATTCA
>JAMYXO010004320.1:0-17704 GCA_033310375.1 Conus canariensis | reverse complement strand
CACACCACAAAAAACGCAGAAAAGGGGGAGATAACGGGCAACAAGGGCCCTTGGCTTGGGGGGCAAATGAAAAAAGGGTCGTGATGGAAGGGGGGGAAGGGTGGGGGGGGGGGAGGGGAGTGAGGGAGAGGGGGGGGAAAAGCATGCAAGTCAGTGTGAAAAACGGAAACATATGCATTCAAGAAAGGGCGCCTTCAAGAAGTAGAGGGCCTAAAGAGCTGGGAAATGTGAGAGAAAATTAAAAAAGGCACGGAGGTGGGAGAGCGTGAGAGGGGGGGGCCCAGGGGCGGGGATCTCTTTCCCTCAAGGGGGATATTGCGTGCCAGTCTTGAATCAAAGGTCCACCGGTATGGTGAGGAATACATAGCCTTTTGCAGCTTCATGTTCATCGGCTGACTGGAATAATGGAAGTTTGCGCCCAATCCGCATCTGAGGCGTAGAACCAAAAACTACGGCCATCTTGCTTTAAACATCGAACTCGTGCGAAATTTGGGATGCGCGTCGCGGTCATGGCCCTAAATGATGACGTGGAAAGTCCAGCACAGCTACTCATGGTCAGGGTGTGAACATTATTTAGAAAAAGTTTGAAATTGATGAATGAATCGTCTGTCGGTGATTCCTCGAGTTTCTGGAGACAAATGTTCACCATGACAATGCAAAATCGAAGCAGCACGCGCTCAACACACACACACTCTCTCTCTCTCTCTCTCTCTCTCTCTCTCTCTCTCTCATGGCAAGTGTCAATATTGAAGTTCATGTTAATGAAAAAATGAAAGACTTTGTAAGTCAGATAAATGCGAAAAGGCGTAAATGCTTTAATGGTCGCGGAATGTAAATAAGGAATCAGTTGTTTGAAAAAAATTGACTTCACTGATTAACGTCGTCATACATCACTGTCTAGTCGACCTTCCAGGCTTCCCATCCATGTCTGATTTTGCTATGATCGTTACCTCTGATTTTTATACTGAGCCATGAGGACAGTTTTGTTTATGTCATCTGTACAGTGCGAGGGTTGACTGCCCAAACCTAGTATCTCGACATTTTGGTGATTTTGACATTTTGGTATCAAAAGATCCGGGACATGATACTCTTCCATATCAATGCAATTCTTTTGAAATACGATCAATATTTATCTAGTTATTGATTAGAACCGTAAACAAGTTTAGATGAACAACAAGGAACAGTGACTGCCGAAACCAAGTATCTATTTATGCTATTATTCGTTTTCCAAGAATCTGCCATTCTCACTAAAACACTGACAGCCGAAACCAAGTATCTCAAGAAGCGATGAAGCCGCGGTCAGTAAGTCAGGCACAGCAACTGTTTACATGACAGCAGAGGGCTCTGCAGTTAATATGCTTGGTTTTGGCTGCCCACTTATTCTTTTTTCGCCTTGTCTTGCTGCTAGCAAAACAGATTAACTTGCGATCCCTTTTCTCTACTGCCGACTCACAGGATATGTGTGGCTGTCAAAAAATGTCGTATCCGCATGTATGCTCATATTTTACAAAATAAAATAAAGAAAACAAACTTTTTAGATAATACTGAATACACACACTTGAGATTACTATACTTGGTGTGGAGCAATTTTTTTAAAGAAAACTTCCAATTCCAACGTTATGAGAGGCCTTTAAAACTTTCAAAAGTGTTTTCTGTGAAAGAGTGAAAAAACGAGATACTAGATTTCGGCAATCAACCCTCGAGTACGAGAGGCTCTTGCTACTGGAAAAAAAAAGGGAACCTACTGAAATAATTAGTAGGTGGGCCGGTGAGGGGATGTGTGTGTTGGAGGAGGATGGGGGGGGGGATAGAAATGAATCAAAGTCCAGTACTATCAGGATCTCCCCCAGCCACCCCACCCCCACCACTCCCTCGCCCGCCCTTTCTACCCCCTCCCCCCCCCCCCTCCACCCCGTCCCCTGTCTCCTTCACATAACGCCCAGTGCTCCTTCCTACAAATCACGGAGAAGCAAGGGGAGAGCAAATAGGATCCCCTGCACGTATTACCTTCCCTGATAGATGGCGCACGTGCGCATAAAAAAAATGGCCTCCAGGGATGGACCTGAACGACGAACTTTAGGCGCGGGATCAGACTGTCGTTGGTGGGTCAGAGGTTGTGGACAGGGGGGGGGGGGGGGGGGGGGGGGGTAGAGAGGAGGGGGGGGTGGAGAAGGATGGTCTGTGTAGGTCAGCTCAATGCTTCACACACTCTCTCTCTCTCTCTCTCTCTCTCTCTCTCTCTCTCTCTCCTCTCTCTCTCTCTCTCTCTCTCTCCCACTCGCCCCTCCCCACCACAACTACCGGATTTTCCCACTATCGCACTTTTATCCAGTGACATCTCTAACATGCACTTTTCCTATCAGAACAGCGGGATCAGAGGTGGGTGAGAACGTTAGAGGGGGCGGGGGGGGGGGGAGGGGGAAATTGAGGGTGGAAAAGAAGGGATGGGTGTGGGGGTAGGGCAAACTGTGTAGGTCACCCTGAATGCTTCCTTCTTTCTTTCTCCACCACCCTGCCCCTCCCCAACCCCCACCCCACCCCTCTTGCCCCTCATACCCCTCTCTCTTCTTCTCTACCTGCCCACCACCACAGCCAGATGCCCTCACTCTCACTTGCATCCACTTACGCCACCAACTTGTACTTTTTTAACGTCAGAAGAGCAGGATCGGAGGAGGGTGAGAGAAGGGTAGAGAGCGGGGCTGGGGGGCGGGGGGGGGGGGGGTTAAGTGTGTGGAAGAAGGCAAACTCTGTGAAGACACCTAACGCTTCCCTCCCTCCCCCTCTCCCCCATCCCCATTCCCCATCCCTCCTGCCCCCTTCCCTCTCCCATCCCCACCCCCTGTCCCTCTCCACGTTGTTCTGACCTCCCCCCCCCCTGCCCTCTCCATCGTCAGATGTTCTCACCCTCGCACATCTTATGCAGTCAAGCATCAAGTATTCACTACGACAGAGTCAGCCGCTCTATGATAATGGGAAGATCGCCCAATGGAAACAAGTAGGGTAACTCTTGCTCCATAAGAAAACCTAACACAGAGTAACTTTTATTCAAGACTGGCACAGCCTTTTAAACTTGAATAAAGTCAGACAAATACAAAGACGAACAATCTAATAGTGGGGGAAAAAAACCAGCACAAGCCAACAACCCCTCCATCACAGTAATGACTTGGCAAAGATTTGAACTTAAGGGGGGGGGGGGGGGGTTGAAGATGAAAATGGGAACATAGAATTAAGAAAACATATCAAAAATATGAAAACGCTTCACTAGCTGCATGAGGGAACCATCGTAATCCCTCTCGAAGGCAGATCTGTTTGTATTGCCTGCTCCTAGGCCTTTCGTCCGCTGGATCGGACTCATCAGGGAGACACGGCTGGTTGTGTCTGTGCGCCTGGCGTCAGCCCCATCCCCCAGTTCACCCTCTCTCACCCTACACTCCTCTGCTCGCCTTCGCTTCCACCCACCCTTACGTTTCCTCTCCCCCTCTCCTCCTCCCAGCTAGTTATGTCTTCCCCCCTTTCCCCGTTCAGAATTCTGTTTATCCACATCTTTTCTCGTTCTCTTCTTTCCATCTCGTCCTTTCTGTGCCCGTCTTTTTGCTGCTTTATCTTTTTTCCATTCATTCTTTCTTTCTCTCTCTCTTCCTCTTTCCTCTTCAATATTCTCTTCTTCTTTCATCTGTCTTCTGTTTTGATGTTTGTTGACAGCATTTTTCAGGGGTACAACCATTTTTTTTTTTCATTATTAGCAACATGCCTTCCAGAGAGAGAGAGAGAGAGAGAGAGAGAGAGAGGGAGGGAGGGAGAGAGAGAGAGAGGACAAACACCGAGACAACTCAGAGAAGTAAACAGTCACTGTAGAAACCGACGACCGTCCGACATCTCTGCCCAGACAACACTTTTTTTTTCTTTTTTTTTTTTTGTACTGCCTGGTGGACGTGCTTCCTACCCTTTGCAGATGTGAGGCCATCTGACAGCCAGGCGCCAACACCGGCACCAGCAGCAGTACCATTCTCCACCCAGGGTGCCAGACCCACTCTGTCAACTACGACTTCGGCACGGCGCATCTGCTGTACATCTTGTGTGTGTGTGTGTGTGTGTGTGTGTGTGTGTGTGTGTGTGTGTGTGTGTGTGTGTGTGTGTGTGTGTGTGTGAGAGAGAGACAACTGGACATCACCAGACCCTTAACCCTACCTTCCCACCCCCACCCTCCCTGGGTTTGGGTTTCGTTTTGTTTTGTTTGTTTTTATCTTTCCCCGAAGATGGAGTATGGCTGCCTTAATGGCGGGAGAAAAAACGGTCGCACACACAAAACTCCACTCCCTTTGTTGGGCAGATGGGATTAATTCTTGCCTGTCTATGCAGGGAGTGTCCGCAGGAGTATCAGCCTGCGTACGCAGAACAAGAAGTTTGTTTTTAATGGGAGCAATTTCGTTGTTGCTCGATTTTCTCACCCCTTAGTTTCTTGCTTTTGATTTCAGAATTTAAGAGTTCTACATCCTTGCACATTCTTTAGATTGGTTCTCAACGCAACATTCAGCTATGATTGATACTCGTGTCAGTACATTCAGTCAGGCATACCTTGTACGACTCTAAAGGTATGGCTGCCAAACCTCTGTAAACTTGCCGAACGTTTTGCGATACTGTTGATGGCAAGCGTTTCAAGTGGAAACAGAAATTTCATTGAAGGAGAAGGGATGTGGAGGGGGAGGGGGGGGGTAAGAGTTAAAAGTGAACAGGAGAGGGAGTGGACAACGGGGTCTGCGATTCAAAATCTATGGCCACTGAACGTTAGAAAACCAAACGTATACATTCACTAAACATCAAACTTTGAAGTGGCTGTCGGAATGATAGATACACATGCATGTTGAATGGAGTCTTTGGCTGACGTCAGCAACCTGAATGGAGTCTTTGGCTGACGTCAGCAACCTGAATGGAGTCTTTGGCTGACTTCAGCAAGCTGAATGGAGTCTTTGACTGACCTCAGCAACCTGAATGGAGTCTTTGACTGACTTCAGCAACCTGAATGGAGTCTTTGGCTGACCTCAACAACCTGAAGGGAGTCTTTGGCTGACCTCAGCAACCTGAATGGAGTCTTTGGCTGACCTCAGCAACCTGAATGGAGTCTTTGGCTGACCTCAGCAACCTGAATGGAGTCTTTGGCTGACCTCAGCAACCTGAAGTCAGTCTTTGGCTGACCTCAGCAACCTGAATGGAGTCTTTGGCTGACCTCAGCAACCTGAAGGGAGTCTTTGGCTGACCTCAGCAACCTGAAGGGAGTCTTTGGCTGACCTCAGCAACCTGAATAAGATAAGATAAGATAATGTTGCTTATAGCCCAGCCGACCGCAAGGGGCCACATCAGGGCTGTCACCACGTTAAAATCAACTCACAAGTCATTAAAAAAAAAAAAAAAAAAAAAAAAAAAAAAAAAAAAAAAACACCTTTCACACATCTCTTTAAATGACATCGTCTAGAAACGCACCAGAAACTTCGTTAAAAATCTTTCTTCCGTAAAATCTTAAATCAGATGAAAAATGTTAATCTCTCTCAAAAACTCAAAGATCACGTCAGGCGGGACATCTCTGAACAGGATTTTCATGGACTCTGCTGTAAAATGTTTGTGTCTCACATCGTGCAAGTCCCAACACTCTAAAAGAATATGTTTCATTGTGAGTGGCACATGACATGGAATGCACCACGGCGCTTCTTCATTCTTTAAAAGGTACGAATGGGTAAAATACGAATGGCCGGTGTGCAGCCGGCACAGAACTGTTTCTTCTTTATGACCACCAGACGTAGATGGGAGGAACTCCTTAAGGTTTGGACGGATCTGAAAGAGTTTGTTATCCGTCTGTGTGTTCCAATCCTCCTGCCAGAGGTCTCTCACATAATCGTTAATTTTGGGTTTCAGATCTGAGCAAGGGATATAAATATTGGACAATTTCTCTCTTGTGGCATTCTTGGCTAAACGATCAACCATTTTGTTCCCTCCGATGCCAACATGACCAGGAACCCAAGCGAGAATAATGTTGTAACCATCCGCTTTCAACTTGCTAAAAAGCTCAAAGAAATGTAAAAGTTCTGGATGCTGAAGGTTGCGGCCAGCTATGGCCTCCAAAGCTGACAGCGAATCCGACAGAACCAGAAAGTCCCTCTTGGTAGATTGTGAAATTATTTTCAATGCCAGAACCAGAGCAGTAAGTTCAGCAGAATAGACAGAGGCATCTGGAGGTATATGTTTTAACAGTATCTGAGAAGGAGCACCAGGGCAATAGGCTGCACAGGCCACTCCATCCTCAGACTTGGAACCGTCAGTGAAAATTTTCTGACAGGATGGAAATTTTGAACAGAGGTCAGCATACAATGCCTTGTATGCCTGAGAGCTGGTGGACTCTTTACGAAAAGCTGCGAGATCAAAACGAATCTCTGGTGTGAAAAAGGTCCACGGAGGCTGATCCGGAAACTTGGAAAAATCAGACACAACTCCTAGGTCTAGACCTGCATTCCGCGCGTGAGGCTGCATACGAACACCAAACGGCGGAATACAGTTAGGGTTGTTTTCGAATTTGTTTTGAAACTGGGGGTCAAAGACACAGTCATAGGCAGGATTCTGTGGTTCTGAGAACAGTCTGATGTAGTAATTTAGAGACATTTTCAGCCTGCGGTTGGACAGTGAGGGTTCACCTGCCTCTGCGTACAGGCTGTACACAGGGGTGGTGCGGAATGCTCCAAGACAGAGACGAAGCCCTTGATGGTGGATAGGGTCCAAGAGTTTCAGATAAGAGGGTCTTGCAGAGCCGTACACAGCACAACCATAGTCCAGTTTGGAGCGGACCAGGGCTCTGTAGAGATGCAGCAAAGTTTTCTTATCAGCGCCCCAGTCAGTGTGTGCTACGACCCGCAGAATATTCAGAGCTTTCTGGCAAGAGGTTTTGAGATTTTTAATGTGGCTGAGAAAGTTGAGTTTTTGATCAAAAATAACTCCAAGGAATTTGGCTTCTGTTACAGCTGGAATGGTGGACTTGTCCAGACGAATTTCAGGATCAGCAAAAAATTGACGAAAATTGTGAAAATGGATTGACTGAGTTTTGGTACGTGAGAAGGTAAACCCGTTTTCATCGGCCCACTGCTGGATCTTGTTGACACAAAGTTGGAGTCGACGCTGTACGCTGGGGTAAGAAGCTCCAACTGCGTACAGCGTAAAGTCGTCAACGAACAGAGAGGACTCAGAGCCCTGGCTTACCGATTTCACAATGTCGTTGATTTTAATGCTGAAAAGAGCAGGAGAAAGGATGCTCCCTTGAGGGACACCCAACTCCTGCCCATGGATGTCAGAGAGTGTGGTGCCAACACGCACCTGGAACTGTCGATCAGCCAAAAAGTTCTGTATGAACAGAGGCAGGTGACCACGGAAACCAAGTCTGTGCAAGTCCAGAAGAATTCCTGATTTCCATGTGGTGTCATACGCTTTTTCGAGGTCGAAAAAGATAGCGACCACATGCTGTTTATTGACAAAGGCATTGCGGATGGTGGTTTCCAGACGGATTAGATGGTCGACTGTCGAGTGGTATTTCCGGAACCCGCACTGTTGACTGGCCAAAAGGCCATCGGTTTCCAGCTTCCACATCAGACGGGAGTTGACCATCTTCTCCATCAACTTACAGAGGCAGCTAGTCAGAGCTATTGGACGATAGTTGGAAGGGTTGGTAAGGTCCTTTCCAGGCTTTGGAATTGGAATGATCAGGGCTTTCCGCCAGGAGGGCGGAAAGCACCCTGTGGTCCAGATATGGTTGTATACTTTAAGAAGAGTCTGGAGACAGCTTTCTGGAAAATGTTTCAAAACCTGATAATGAATATCATCCAGACCAGGGGCAGAATCAGTGCAGGTTTGTAAAGCTGTTTTCAGTTCATTGATTGAAAAAGGGAGATTGTAGGCTTCAGAGTTGTCTGATGTGAAATTGTATAAAGATTTCTCTCTGAGTTGTTTGTTTTTTAAAAATGCTGCAGATTTATTTGAAGATGAGGAGTTCTGTTGGATGGTGGAAGCCAACAGATTGGCAACAGCTTGTTTGTCAGTGACCAGAGCATCGGCAAGTTTCAAGTGATGAATGGAGGGGTTGGTGTTTTTCCCTTTGATTTTTCTGACGATGTTCCAGACTTTTTTCTTTGAAGTTTTTGATGTCAGCCCGGAGCAGAAGTTTCTCCAAGACTGACGTTTACTGATTTTGAAAGTGTGTCTCGATTTGGCGCGGAGTTTCTGATGGGCTCGAGCGTTGGGACCTGAAGGTCGTTGGTATACCCGACGCTGAGCCCGTTTGCGAACTTTTGAAATTTGTTGGCAGTCTGAATTAAACCAGGGTGTTTTGGGCATTTGGAGTTTGTCGGAAGACATTGGAATACAGGTTTTAGCACACTTTATCACAGTATTGGTCAGAGATTCTGCTGGGTCTGGACTCTGAAGAAAATCAACTTCCTGGAATTCTTTTGAAATATTGGTTACAAAGAGATCCCAGTTGGCCTTCTTATAATTAAAATGTTGTGAGACAGAAGCGCTCTCAGTTAATACAGGTTTTAAAAGAACAGGGAAATGGTCACTTCCGTGTAGATCGTCATGGACGGACCACTCATAGTCCAGGACCAGCGAGGGGTCACAAATCGACAAATCTAAACACGAAAGTGAACCTGTGGAAGAGTGGAGGTAAGTTGGAGCTCCATCGTTCAGACAACACAAATCAAAGTCTGAAAGGACATCCTCAAGAAGCAGACCTCTGGATGACGAACTGACACTACCCCAAAGAGGATTGTGACCATTAAAGTCACCCAACAGCAAAAAAGGTCGAGGAAGTTCTCCGATCAGACTGAAAAGGTCCTGACGACAAACCGGGACAGAAGGTGGCAGATAAAGTGAACAAATTGTTATAGTTTTATGGAGAGTGACTCTCGCAGCTACAGCCTGAAGGGGGGTAATCAGAGCGACAGGACTAAACAGCAAAGTTTTATGTAAAAGAAGGGCAACACCACCTGACAGTCCCAATGTGGATGGTTGTGCAGGTTTTGAAAGAATATTAAAGCCAGAAAGAGTGAAGGTCTTCTGGCTTTGAATTTTAGTTTCCTGAAGAGCCACGACGGAAGGTTTTACAGTTTGACACAGAAGTTGCAGCTCCTCAAAATTTGAATTTAGGCCACGGATATTCCAATGGATTAGTTTACTACTATCCATGGTGCAGAGGATGAACAGGAGAGAAGTCAGGTCATCTCCTCGTCATCGTCTGCGTTCAGTGGAGCAAATTTATTGCTTAGTTTCACTGGACTGTTTGGGTCTTCAGACCTGCTGGCAGACTTGCCCACAGGTGAAGAAGGTCTGGATTTTGGAGATGGTGGAGGTTTCTTCCTCATCTCCACCATCTCCACACTTGGTTGAACTCCCTTGCCCGCACGGGCACTGCTCGAGGAAGTTCGAGGCGGGAGGCCTGGCTTTTTCATCTGCCCAGCAGCAGATGGAGTAGACTGCTGGGCAGTCTGAGGGGTGGCGGATTTTTTGCCTCCACCAGGGGCACCCACTTTGGGTTGGGAGGCGGTGGACTTGCTTCCACCAGAGCTTAACGGTCTTTCTTGCAATGTCTTGGTGAAAGTAAAATTGTCAGTCTGGCAGCAGACTGAACGGGTGGAAACTTTCTTTGTAACGGAAGCATAAGAAGACACTGTTGACGTCTGACTGCCAACAACCTGTTTGCGGGCCTCAAAAAACGAAATTTTCTTTTCGGTCTTCACTCTTTGGATGGTGGACTCCTGAACCCAAACAGGGCATTTGCGTGAAGAGGAGGGGTGGTCGCCACCGCAGTTCGCACAATGAGCCGGGTCTTTACACGGCCCATCATGGGTTGCCTTGCAACAAACACCACACACCTCCTGCCCAGAACAGCGGTCTCTGACATGTCCAAACTTCTGGCATTTGAAACACCTCAACGGGGATGGGACATACAGTTGGACACGTACATTTAAGTACCCGACTTTAATAACCATAGGCAGCACAGGGTTGCAGAATGTCAGAAAGAGGGTGTTGGTGGGCACTCTTTCTGCACCTTTTTTGACTGTCACCCTATGCACCTCTGTCACACCCTGGGACGCAAGTTCTGTCTTGATCTCCGCTTCCGAGACACCTTTCAAATCCGGGCACCGGATAACCCCTTTGGTCGAATTTAACTGCTTATGGGGGGTCACCCGGATCTCTCTGTCCACGAGTTTTGTTGCCCTCAGCAGCTGCTCCGATTGCCTCTGTGATCTGCACTGGACGAGGAAAGTGCCATTCCGTAGCCTTTTCACTGACTGAGGGTCACCTGCTAGACCCTGAAAGCCCTTCTGAATAGCAAAAGGACTCAGAGCAGAAATAGGCTTTTCCTGCTCTGTCCCTTCAACCACAAGCCAGGAAGCCCAAAAACCTGTCCTCTGTCTCGTCTCCATATCCGAGTCACTGTCGGAATCGTTATGACTAGAAATGGGGTCCACTGCCTTCCTCTTCTTTATGGGGGGTGTGATTTTGGATAAAGCCATGATTTATGTTTAGAAATTTCATCTCTCCCTTACCCACCCACCATGGAGTCCAACTAAGGGGCCAGGGCCAAGAACTCATTGTCTTGACCCCTTCCAGGCTTCAGGAGAGATATACGACAAACAGAAGCCTACTGACCCTATCCCCCCTGATCATGCCCAACTCCCGGGAACAGAGAGCTGAGCACTGCAGGGGTTACCTTGGCCAGTCGGAGAACTGCCTGTCTTGACCCAGCCCCACGAAGGGGAAGCCGATTGATACACCCGGGCCAGAGTGTACCTCCTGTCTAGGAGAGGTCCGAGCCAAAGTGATGTGTTGAGGGCGTTGGCCCTCTCAATCACCAGGATCTCATCCCCCTCCGTCACAGGTCGCACCGCACGGCAAACGCGGCGGATCTTAAGAAGACCACAGAGAGAAAAAGAGTGTGCAAAAGAAGGCTTGAAAGGGAGATGAAGAAAGAAAAGAACCGTTAAGAAAGGCAGAAGACAGAATAGGAAAAAGGTGGGTTACTATTTGTCTGGGCCCTCACTCCTAACCTTTCTGACATGGGAGACCCTACCAGGGGCATCAATTCCTACCACGTAATGCTTGGCCAGTCAGCAGCTTGGCTATACAGGCCTAGAAGCATTGACAACAACTAACCATCTAGTCGAGTATTGATGCCCCGTCAGCAAAGCCTAAAAGATCACTGGACCACGCAAGCCCTCCGACCACGGCAAGGTTGCAACCCCCGGAGGGCAGCAACCTGAATGGAGCCTTTGGCTGACCTCAGCAACCTGAATGGAGTCTCTGGCTGACCTCAGCAACCTGAAGGGAGTCTTTGGCTGACCTCAGCAACCCGAGTTTGGTGCTGAATGCGCAAGATTTGGTGAACGGCCATTTTGGACGGAGGTCTCCACAGGGGTGGAGAGGGTGAGGCTGGAGGGGGAGGGAAAAGAATCCAATTGGGGTCCTTGGTAGAGGGGATGAAACAGGCCCATCAATAATTTTGTGTTGATCCAAGAAAGAGTATTTCTTTTAGCTAAGGAAGGCAGTAAGGATGGATCTGGATAGGCAGAAGAAAGGAAAACAAAAGTAGGAATGGGATCAGATCCAGTTCGATGAACAGTCGTAGGAAAACAAGACCAACTATGGGTGAGCACACACACACACACACACACACACACACACACACACACACACACACACACACACACACACACACACTTCTAACACACGTCTAATATCACTTGATGTGGAAAGACGTTAAATTGAAGACAACAACAACAACAACAACAACAACAACAACAACACACACACACACACACACACACACACACACACACACACACACACACACACACACACACACATTCGCGCTTAAGCACGCACGCTTCTCTCTCTCTCTCTCTCTCTCTCTCTCTCTCTCTCTCTCTCTCTCTCTCTCTCTCTCTCTCTCGTATACGGGTTCGGTGCAAAGATAATTGGATACAATCAACGATGTTCACCAGTTTGTTCGGCAGACCTACATACGCTTCCATGAAAAGTGGTTCTACATGACAGTTTGGCCTACAGATGTCCCACCCAGCACGATCATCCACGCTTTGCTTTCTTTAGGGTCTGAAACCGCGTCACTGGTCAAACTATTAGGGAACGAGTCTCTAACCGTCACGTTCGCGTCAGAAACATATTTTAGCATCAGGGTCAGCGTCGGTGATGACTCTCTGCGCTTCTGAACACAATGACGCCCCTGGCCAGCTCCAGGCTGCACCCCCACGGTATTACAGCTTGGAGAGAATATAACACCTGGGATGGAAAAGCAGCCAAAAAGTGACAGTGCACACAAGGTTAAGTGTGTTGTAGGCTACTACTGCAGACAAACAAAATTACCAACATAATCCGCGTCATGGGTAGACTCTTGGGAATGGGAAGGGAAGAAAGTGATTCCAAGGGTAAGTCTGATACTGTCTAGAAACTCTCCCCCCCCCCCCCCCCCCCCCCCCCCCCCCCCTGGCTCCTCCTCTTCTCCCTCTCCACCACACCACCACCCTGTACTCAATCCCGCAAATCACGGACTGCTAAGGGAGTGCAAATAGCATCACTCATGCGCATTACCTCCCTTGATAGATGACGCACGCCAACATAAAAAGTAGCCTCCGGGGATGGACATCAACCACTGAAGTCTCGGTGTGGGGATTTGAGCTGTCGTTCGGTGCGAGAACAGGAGCGGGAGCGGGAGGGAGATGAGAGAGAGAGAGAGAGAGAGAGAGGAGGGTGGAGGCAAATTGTGTAGGTCAGCTAAACGTTCCCCTCCCGTTCTCTCTCACCCCCTCCCCCTCTCCATCCTTCCTCCTGTCTTCTCGGCCTGCCCGTCTCGGTGGCCACATTTCCATACACTCGCTCTTTCATCCAATTACCTGCGTACCTAACATGCAGTTTCCCCGCCGGAATGGCAGGATCAGCCTCATTAACCTTGGTGTCGATGGAACGATCCTCTCCCCCCCCCCTCCTCCTCCCTGTCCCCCTTTCGTCCCAAACCTAATTCCTACACTTCCCTTCACATCCACCCCGTTCCCTACCCCCCTATCTCCCTCCTCTCTTGTCCTCCCCTCTTCTGTTGTCATTCTCTTCCTCTCTTTCCTCTGATTACTATTTTATTTTGTTTTGCTGTCTTTTTCTTTCGTTTTCCTCCTCTTCTGCCCTCCTATATGTTCTCGTCATCTTTCATCACCTCCAGCTTCATTTCTTTAGATATTCGTTTCCATTTTTAAGGGGTCCCCCCCCCTCTCCCAATTAGCCCTCCAGACAAGCAAGAGAATCAGAGACAAAGACAGAGACTGAGAGACAGACAGGCAGAGAGAAATGCTGAGTGAGACAGAGACACACAGTGTCAGAGACAGAGGGATGGAAAGAGAGAGAGGGAGGGGGGAGACAGACATACGCAAGTAGGCAAGCAGGCAGGCATACAGTAAGACAGACAGATCCCTCACAGACGGCGACAGAAGGAACACTAAAACAAGAACTGGCTTTTTTTTTAACTTACGTGTGAAAACACAGACCACAGGAAGCGTGTCAAGGTGAGAGAGAAACCAAACCAGTTCACCGATCATCATGTGTTGTGGAATCTTTGTGCCTGTTGTGATTGATGGACAACTTCAAATGTAGATGGTTTTTCAATTGTATGAAGTTTGTAACCACCGTATCACCATTTACGCAACCGCCGTTACTACTAGTACAGCCATTACTTCAACTACTATTGTTGATGCTGCAGCTGTACTAGTGGTAAAATCACTCGACTGCTGTTCCCGCCATGCAGCATCTATTACGGCTGATTACTGTTACTATTACAGCCTGCTGCGCTGCTGCCACTGCAGTTGATGCTGCTGCTGCTGCTATTCCACTTTTACTGCTGCTATACTACCACTAATACCAACTAGTCTGCTTTCTATCCCTCTGTGTCGCTTTCTTTCAAAACATTCCGGTAAAGCGAAGGGGAGAAGACTTGCCAATACACAACATTTCACCAACTCCTGTGCCACTCCAAAAATAGCCGGCTGGACCATCTCCACCGTCCAATGCACGTGCAACACGCTAAATGCATTTTCTGGTCCATCGTGTCACGCGCTGATCTCGAGTGACCAAGACAGGTACTGAATGGACAGGAAAGGGAGACACCATCACCACACCCACCTTCACTAAAACCTCTCCATCTGTCTGGAGTACTCTCTCTCTCTCTCTCTCTCTCCTCTCTCTCTCTCTCTCTCTTCACTCCTCCTCTTAAACACACACACATCACACACAACCGCGCGCACCACTGCACGCACACATATACACACACACACACGTACGCACGCACACACGTGCGCACATGCACACACACACACACACACAACACACAACACACACAACACACACAACACACACGAGGAACACAGTCATACAGACAGACTTAAATGCAGTGGCATACAGATATTCAGACAGGAATGCAGTCACTGTACAAAGAAAGGTCTGAGTGACAACTCTGTCCAGACACCATGTTGTTGGTGTGCAAAAAGGACGCACTCCCTGCCCAGTGTGGTGTGAGGCCCCCTGATCCTACAGTGCTGCAGACACTACTGCCATCAGCCCCCACCTCCACCCAATTGGCCAACCCCCCCCCCTTCCCCCCCCCCCCCCCCCCCCCCCCCCCCCCCCCCCCCCCACACACCCACCCTCAGACATCGGCACCGCACGTCTGATGTGCATGTGCCTTGCGTAACAGAACACCCACCTCCCCTTCTCTCCCTTCCCAAAATTCAATTTTTTTTTCAACCGTTTCTTTTTTTTTTTTTTTTTTTTTGCACATGACCATGAACAGTTCTCAACAGTACTCTCAATAATGATCGCTACTCGTGTCAGTAAGTTCTGTTCGTCGTATATTGAATGAGAGAACATTTTGGCAGTTTAATTAATGCCTTTTCTAAATGCTCGGGGGGAGGGGGGGGTATTGTTCTGGGGGGGGGGGGGGGGGTATTGTTGCAAAGTGTTGAAAAGTGGAAGTAGAAACTACTTCCAAGGGGGGGGGGGGGGGGGGGAGATGAGATGAAGAGAGAGAGAGAGAGAGAGAGAGAGAGAGAGAGAGAGACGACGACGACGACGACGAAGAGCGTGCGACAGGTGGTAGGGAAGCAGGTGGGGAGAGGAGTGGGGAGGAGGGGAGAGGGAGAGAGAGTGCTGGAGAGGGGATAAGTCTTAAATCTGTTTCCACCAAACTTCAGAAACGCATTTGCTGGCCAAATGTGGAAATAGTTTGGACTGAAAAGTGTTGAAGTCTGTGTGACTGACCTCAACCACCAGAGAACTGTGCCCAATGTTCCTGACCTGATGAGTGCCCATTTTGAAGGAAGGTTTCCTGGGGAAAAGGATACATGGAGAGGGGAAGGGGTTGGGGGGGGAGAAGAGTAGAAAAAAAAAACTGGGTGGGCGGTGGGGTGCAGGGAGAGGAGGGCGGGCAAAAGAATCAAACTGGGTGGAGGAGGGGGGGGGGGGGGGGCGGTGGGAATGGTTGGGAAGAGGGACAGACAAGAATCATCCTGTGGTCCTTGTGAGAAAGAAACACACGCAGCAGGACCCACGCATTGATCCCTGGAACGGGGGCCGGAATAGCCTAGTGGCAGAGCGCCGGACTCGTAATCTTGGAGAGAAACTATAAAATAGGCATTCTGGCTCACCCGGCTCCGCTGTGCTCCGCCGGCTTACCCAGAATGCCTATTTTATAGTTCTCTAATAGTAAACACTTTACAAACATACATAATGTGTAGGATTATCTGTTTTTAACACTAATTTAGAAAACTTTTGTGACTTAAGTTTTTGCTTAATCCTTCGTTTTTCTTGATCGTTTTCAATAACATCGTTTTCACGCATACATTCATCAAATGCGTCTCTATCTTTCATGTGGAATAAAACCACTGTCTTTAATTGCTCTCTAAAGTCTTTTAAAACTGAGTTATATTTTTGACATAAAATCCACACACTTATCCCAGCATGTCTTCCACTGAAAGCCAGTTTCGGCCGAAGTCATCTATAATAAATAGTGTCTGCGTTCCCCCAAACAGTCTGTACTACCAGTCGGTTGACTGTCAGCTTTTTTGCAAGGCCAAGACAACACAATTATAACGACGCAGTAAGTCAGCAGGCCGAGCGTCCTGTTTACAAACTGCGTGTCTCCCTATGTTCTGACCTAAAAATCAATAAAACACGCCTCGCGCGCCTACTGCGTTTCTTCTCTCGCCGGGCTTGCGGCGCGGGCGTGCGCTAACACGTTCTTTGCTATAGCGTGAGCTGCCTCTTTCTCTGTTCTTCATCGCGCTTAACTAGTAGTTGCAGGCCAGCCCGACACTGCACAGCGCCTACGCACATCCTGTTCAGTCACAAAGCAAGTGGCTGACATATCAAATGAGAAGTGGTCCTACCAGTTCCACTTTTCGCCCCAAGTCCTTAATTAAGTCACCCCAAGTCCTTAATTAAGTCACCCCAAGTCCTTAATAAAGTTCTTAATTAAGTCACCCCAAGTTCTTAATTAAGTCACCCAAGTCCTTAATTAAGTTTCCCCAAGTTCTTAATCAAGTTACCCCAAATTCTTAATCTAGTTCTTAATCAAGTTACTTTAAGTTTTTAATCAAGTTACCTCAAGTTCTTATCAAGTTCTTATTTAAGTTTTCATCAAGTCGTCATGAAGTCGTTATCAAGTTCTTATTCAAGTCACATAATTATTTATTAAGTTCTTGAAATATTACTGCATATCAAATGGATCAAAATGATCTTTTGTTGTTGGCGGTTCTGGTATTCTTTTTTGTTCAGATTTTGTATTTAGTGGCTGTGATTTTTTGGGCTGCTTTGGTTTTTGCTGTCTTTCTTTATATGTTTTATAAACGTAATAACCACCCCCACCAACAGCAATGACGCCAAAAATGCTAACTCTTTTAATCCAAATAATCCATGATGATGTTGCGGGACTTGAAACAACTTGTTCTTGTTGTGGCTCTGGCACAACTGGTGTTTTTTCATTATGAGTTATATTCTGTGATTGCAACATTAATTTTTTTTGTTTGTTCCACTCTGCTAATTTTTTTCCTGCTGCAACACGCCCAGGATGAGGAGGCTTTTTACTGGTCACTTTCTCCATCAATGTTTTCTGATTCTGCTGATTTTCTGGCTCGGTCACTTTGAAGGGAAACAAAATCTATATGATTAAAAGTAATTAATCCCATGATTAATGGCGATAACAATGTTCCAAATCTGTAATATAGATCACATCCTAGAGACTCTAATGACTTTGTTAAAACTGGATCCTGTGTTAAATCATACATAAAATCTTGTTCAGAATCAATGGGAGCAAATCTACTAACTAGTTTAGTGTACAAACTAAGAACCGTTTGCCCAACACTTTTTACCATTCTTGACCCCAGTTGCGCTTTATACCTGTTGTGATACTTTACAATGTCTTGCGTCGACATCTGTTGAATCTGTTCTATGCTGAATTCATTTCAAGGTACTGTTTTGTTTTTCCACACGCCGCCAAAGAATACAGCCTTTCCTTTTGGCGCATAATAGCTTGGTCATCAACTTGATCATTTGTAAGTTCAGGAAGTAAATCATCGCAGTTCATGTTTTATTAATGAATAAATATTATTTTATTTTT
>JAMYXO010004319.1:0-7500 GCA_033310375.1 Conus canariensis | reverse complement strand
TCAGTAATGACACTTTATTCTGAACCTTTGTCCTATATCATTTTAGCACATGGTTGCAATTTTTATCAGTATTCCGTAACACACTGTTGGGGGGGGGGGGGGGGGGAGAGAAAAGAAAAAAGCGCGCCGTCATTCGAATTTTGTTATGTTCTGTCCCTGTGTTCAACAGTCTATGGCGTACCTTTTGTTTAAAAAAAAGTCATCATCGTATGCAGACTGGTAGCACAGACCATAAACTGAGTCTTGAGAACAAAGTATATGGATGGAATAAATGAATTCAAACAAACAAAGCAGTGAAATGTTCTGGTGGATGAGAGTTGCAAGTGGCTAAATCACCCATAACGCAATACACAGAACGTGACGACAAGCTCACAGGTTACAATTATTTCATTCCGTGAGGTCAGATTGATGTAGGCAAAGTCATGTTGCACAAGAAACTGCGTTTCTCTCTCTCCTCCACAGGACATTAATTTGCACAGTTACTCAAACTGAGTTTCGTTATTTATAGTGCAGCCGACTACGATGACCACATGCAGGCGGCTAACAAGTTAGGGACTGCTCCACATACGAACTAAAATCCAACAGTAAACTTAAAACTCGAGTTTTACGCTAAACAGTTGATCTCGAATAACGTCATCAAGTTATTAGTCGAAACAAATGAAAAGATATTTACGATACAAAAAAAAGGATATCACGTGGAAACATCTGAGAACAAAGCCTTTTTTGGAAATTCAATCAAATGCTAGTGCGTAGGCAGAAAAGACAGCCGTAATATATGTATACATATTTTAATCTCGGGGAAAGGGGTTAAAAAATACATGCGCTATACGAGAGCCGATCATTGGTTTTGAAAGCGAAGTATTGTTAACAGTCTTGTGAGATCGCTACTCTAGTTAAACGGTTTGAAAACAAAAGCTTTGCCAACGACACCGTGGACAATACGCCATCAATCGTGCGGGTCGTTCCCATTTAGCAATTAACTCATGAAGAATGAAACGGCTCTGACGGTACCACCTAGACGTTATATCTGGGTAGCTCATTGTGTGATAATGACACCGATAGAGAACTAATGTCGCTGCCCGGGGCATGCATCATGCGTAGCCTCCTATCTCTGCAGGGAAAACCCAGTCCACTGCATACAGGATTGGGCACTGACGGCGCTCCATGCACATATTCGCAGCTACAAACTTGGACTTTTTTTTTAAACTGACCCCCATCCCACCCCCACCCCCCACCCCCGTACTTTCCCTGATGTTTTGACACAATCTTCAGAGAAGAAAAATTATCGAGGGTTGACTGCCAGAACCCAGTATCTCCATATACATATATACAAGAGAGATACTGGGTTCTGGCAGTCAACCCTCGTTTCCTTTCATTTGAACATGTCGTGGTCAAGGCGATAGTTACTAGTTCAGCTGTGAACCAAATTTATAGTGAAAAGTTAATCAAATAGAACCACCATACTTCAACACATTACTTATGGAAAAGATGGTATCTAGCCTAAACTGCTTTACGTTAATGTATAAGTTTCTCTCACGTTTGTAAGTGTTCACATATTCTTGTTGATGACGTGATTGCTGCTTCCACTCCCTTCCTCCCATTTTTCATGTTATTCATTTTATTTTTCTGCTACTGGTTTTTTTTTGTTGCTTTTTTTTGTTTGTTTGTTTTCCTTTTTCTTTTTCTTTTTCAATGTTTCCTTAAAAAAAATCCCAAGCACGAAGTGAAATGCTTAGTATATTGTGAATGCATTTAACCGCCAATATATTGTAAATGTCTATTTGAGCACAGTATAAGCCTAGGGCTTGTTGTTGCTCATTCGTCCTGACAATTATAAAGGTATTCTGTGTACTTGTTTCTGAAATAAAAGTTATTTAAACCAAATTTAGAGCTCATTGTGATTTGGTCATCGATCAGCTGATGTCGTTCGGAGGCAGGACGTTTAGAAATGGGTCACTTCCATCAGTTTGAATAGAGAACAACACATAGGAGACTTCAAATATAGAACAACACGTATGAGACTTCAAATATAGAACAACACATAGAGACTTCAAATATAGAACAACACATATGAGACTTCAAATATAGAACAACACACATGAGACTTCAATATAGAACAACACATAGGAGACTTCAAATATAGAAAAACACATATGCGACTTCAAATATAGAACAACACACATGAGACTTCGAATATAGAACAACAACATATGAGACTTCAAATATAGAACAACACATATGACACTTAAAATATAGAACGACACATATGACACATAAAATATAGAACAACGCATATGAGACTAACAACATATAGGAGACTTCAAATACATGTTTCTCCATTCCTTTAAATAAAAATCGTTATTGCGAAGTTTCATGGTTTCAGCACATTGGGAGACACACCGTCATCTTAGGGCGAATTCAGAAAATCATTCGTACTCAAACGCTTTCCTTGTTTGGTTAATCGTACTAAAACCCGACCGGATTGTTTCCCCTGATCATGTGAGACAATGAGATATCGCGTTAAATATCAACAAAAATTCCGGTCATCGTTTGGGTACGAAGCACATTTTACATTATGGGCTTTCCATGATAAAGATCGAACATCCACAACACCATTCATGTCACAATCTGTACACGGTGTATCTTTTAATAGTTTTATTGGCTCCGTGTGTATGTGTGTGTGTGTGTGTGTGTGTGTGTGTGTGTGTGTGTGTGTGTGTGTGTGTGTGAGTGAGAGAGAGAGAGAGAGAGAGAGAGAGAGAGAGAGAGAGAGAGGCATGAATCACAGTGGGCAGTTTTACCTAGACATAAAGGAGAAGGTTAAGAGAGTACAGTGTTGCAATGCCTATCTCACAAATCTCCATCAGTTCTAGTAACCAGCCTTCTTCTCTGCAAGAATTCCTCAAGATGAAGACTGGGATGTTTTGTCGATGGACGAACCTCGCAAAGTTCACTGAAAGTTCTCTGCCTAGTGGTCTTGAACAACAGAACAAAACCTGAAGCCATGTGTTTCAGTCTTCTTCTGGAATGAAGGGCGCTACAGCATGATGGTTTGGAATCTGACTTTTAATCAGAAGATTTGTGGGTGCTTCACAACTGAACCAAGTCAGTGACAACGAAGCTAAAGTCTTGCAGCTGGGCCAGGTTTACGTCTCCTCACCAAACCAAGATACGATTCCAGCAAAACAAAGCACCCTGTTACAGAACGACTTGTCTCCTGGGACTAAAATAAAATCGTCAGGATATTTGTTGCACGATTTGTCATTCCAAATAACGTGTCATTCTGGTGTCAACTTGTTCAGATATGTCACATGCTTAAATCTACTGATGCACGATTCATCATCACTACTAATCTGGGCTGGCTATGAATAATGACTTGTTTGTCGTTGAACAAAATATCTAAATTAGTGTCCAGGATGTAGTATGTGAAATATTTTCGAAAGCTTTCAAGAATTTTGTATATAATAGATCCTTTGCTCAAAGCAACTGGTATTCCCATGGTTGCCAAACCGTGCTTCAGTAGAAAAGAGTATCTCACATGCTGGCATGATCTTTCAGCGGTGGAGTATGTCACATGTTGGCATGATCTTTCAGCGGTGGAGATCCATCATTCCGGATCATTACACCGTTTCGCGAATGTCAGAATATGGCGAATCGTGCTCAGATTTGCGTCCAATATTTCAGGTGGACGAATCATTCAACAAACACTCTTTAAAACTTTGTAAAAAAATACTAGCATGTAAGCAGACAGCAGTCAGCCAATTGTATGCTCACATCAGTCATTCATTTCCTGCAGCACACCGACTCTTGTTTCCACTCGCTTCCATTCATGTTTACATAGATGTCAAAGGGAGAGAATTGGCATCTAGGCTAGCTTTCCCATTGTCAAAGGGGGAGAATTGGCATCTAGCTTAGCTTTCCGATTATTCGCCTTTGTCGGAGTGCCATTCATTCGCGTTGGCCAATAACCACTTCCGGGCGATAAGATTGTTCAACTGACTGGGTTGCCCTTTCAGGTTACCCACACACATGCCAGCTTCTGGTTTCCACTGTTCAGCGAGGGCGGCCTGTTACCTGCACGTAGCCTTTGCCCGCTTCATGATCCACCGTGAGTTTGATCGAAACTGGGCAGTCTGACACGGTCAGCAACGGTGTGAGGTGAAACAGAGCACCCTTGCGTGAACGGAAAGCGGAGAAAGACCCAATCTGACCAGCAGGAAGTGATAAACAAGAAACAAGTAGGGTTAAACTCTTGCTCCCATAAGAAAACCTAACTCAGTGTAACTTTTATTCAAGACTGGCACAGCCTTTTAAACTTGAATACAGTCAGACAAATACAAAGACGAACAATCTAATATGGGGGGGGGGGGGGGGGGGGGGGGGGGGGGAACAAGCGCAGGGCAACAATCCTCCGTCATCACAGTAATGACTTGGCAAAGACTTAAACTTAAGTGTGTGTGGGGGGGGGGGGGGGCGGGGGGGGGGGGGAGATGAGGAAAATGGGAACATAAAATTAAGAAAATATATATCAAATATGAAAACTTGATTATTAGATTGTTCGTTGTTGAATCCAGTTCTCAACCCAGCAGTTGCGCTGAAGAAGTCGGCGGATTGCCGACGAAAGCTACGCACACAGTGAGTAGCCTTCTTTAACTGAGTGACCTGTTTAGTCTGGTAGCTATTAGATTGTTCGTCTTTGTATTTGTCTGACTTTACTCAAGTTTAAAAGGCTGTGCCAGTCTTGAATAAAAGTTACACTGAGTTAGGTTTTCTTATAGGAGCAAGACTTACCCTACTTGTTTATTGTTTACTGTTCCCTGCCTCATTTCATGTTCATCAGGAAGTGGCCTGAAATGGGCACGGCGCAACTCCCAACTAGCAAAGGAAGAAGATCCTCATCCTGAAGTCACAACACTCTTGACCTTTGGTGCCGTCACTGTAGGCCTTGCTCAACGGCTAAGCGGATAAAGAGGCAGAAGAAAGAAAGCATCATTGTTATAGTCGATGCGCGCTGTTCCTTTCGGTGAAGTCCCCGGAGAACGGGGGCCAGAATAGCTCAGTTGGTAGGCGCCGGACTCGTGATCCTGAGGTTACGGGTTCGAATTTCGGTACAGGGAGATTTTTCCCTCGGAGATAACATTGGTTCTGACTCCATTCCCCACAGTCCTTCGAATGAGACTATAAAACCGAGGTTCCGTGTGTAAACGCACGCACAACATCTTGCACACACGTCAAATCCCATCACCAACTTTCGGAAGAGAAGACCAGACTGGCCTTAGTATGGATGACACGTTACACATAACATGCACCTTCCACGAAGCTGGAGTATGGCTGCCTTAATGGCGGGATACAAAACGGTCATACACACAAAAGTGTCAGAATCTTCAACTCGATGAAGGTGGACACTCAAAGAAAGAAGAGCTGTTTCAGCGTGTCTGTTTTCAAAGTCCAAGCATACTGGAGTATACACAGCAGAGTTGACAGGGGCGGCAATACGTTTATACCAAAACAATTTACATGTATAAAGTCCATATTCAACTATTGTCGTTTGCTCTGTGGTAATAAAAAGTGTTGCTAAACTTAGCGAAGTTTTTAAAACTTAGTAAAGTCGTGTAACATTATATCCAGTGTGTTAATTATCAGGAAAATTTTTGGATGTTTGATATGTTTCATTTACATTTGTTTATTTTGCCCCCAAAGGGGTCACAGCATTAAATATTTGAATCTTTGTGTGTGTGTGTGTGTGTGTGTGTGTGTGTGTGTGTGTGTGTGTGTGTGTGTCTGCGCGCGAGCGTGCGCGTGCTTGCGTTTGTGCGTTCCTTCGTGCGTGTGTGTGTGTGTGTGTGTGTGCGCGCGTGCGCGCAAATGAGAGAGAGAGAGAGAGAGAGAGAGAGGGGTGGGGATATCCTTTTCAGAGTTCCCTGTCTGAGGCGTACAAGCCCCCAGTCTTGTGTAACTGAGTGAACGAGGAAGAGTTGGGAGAGGTTGATGGGGCAAAGGTCACTGCCCTGCAGCATCTGAACTATTAGAAAGACATGAAGAGGACCACATGCTGTGTGTGTGTGTGTGTGTGTGTGTGTGTGTGTGTGTGTGTGTGTGTGTGTGTGTGTGCGCACGCGCGTGTGTGTGTGTGTGTGTGGTTGCATGTGTATGTGCATCCGCGTGTGTATGTGCGTTCTTGTGTGTGTGTGTGTGTGTGTGTGTGTGTGTGTGTGTGTGTGTGTGTGCACGCACCTCTCTCTCTCTCTCTCTCTTCTCTGTATGTGTGTGTGTGTGTGTATGTGGGGTGTGTGTGTGTGTGAGAGAGAGAGAGAGAGAGAGAGAGAGAGAGACAAACACCAGTATCTGAGCTGATTTTCAAATGTCAGGGACACTAGGGATAAGTTTTGTTTTCTCAATAAAAGCTGTGTAATCGCTTTTCTTTGGAGTTCGATGTTTTTTGGGAGCCTGGTGTCCAGCCGTCCATACTAAACATCAACGATGTGAAAAGCTTCCTCAATATGCTGCTCTACCAAGACGGAATGGCCGATGAACTTCCAGAAGATTTTCATTATTGAATAGTTATTTAGAATGAAAAAAAAAAAACCCTGCTCCATGAAATCAATTTCGTCGGCGCATTAGGAATCTTTCGCAGCATTATTATATTAGTAGCATGAATTTTGGCGTAGACAGTTCTCTTATAGCATTCTATGTCGTGTTGTGCAGAACGTTCAATTGTAGCATTGTAGGTCATGTTTTTTTTTCTTTTTCAACATACATGTGGGAAGGAGGAGAGGATGGGTGGGTGGGGGGGGGGCTGGAGGGGTGGAATCAGCCAAACGTTCTTGTTGAGTTCCAAGCTAATTTTGTTTTCGAAAGTTCAAGCACATGGCACCGCATTTCCAGAGAGCTCATCGCTTTCAGAAAATTCTTTAGCAGTAAAAACTTGATCTGGAAAATTCACGTATTTTGTTCATTGATCCTGGAAATGATTATGATGTCTGACAGCAATGATCACCACACTACATTCAAGCATTCCAGGGGACGATTTTTCATATTTTTCAAAGTAAAGATGACATTTTTGTCAGCTTCCAAAATTTCAAAGCGCAAAAGCATGCATGTATACGGCATGTTTTAGTTGTCACACACACACACACACACACACACACACACACACACACACACACACACACACACACACACATGCACGCACGCACGCACGCACACACACACATACATAAAAACACTTTTACACACACACCACACACACACAAGCCTGCACACCTCCACACATGCGCACCACACGCTCAATTTACTTGCGACCTCAAACAGTGTTGGCGTACAAATCACACCCGGGAGATATGTGAATAATGAAAACGCCTGCAAGCGGTGTCACTTGTGCCCACTCCCCTAATTTCATCCAGTGATGCTTTCTGAAAGAAACAAAGCGGGAAGGACAACTGGACCAGTTCCCACAGTGTTAGGGGAGGCCGATCGTAAAAGCAGAACAACTGGAGTATG
>JAMYXO010004318.1:12500-17707 GCA_033310375.1 Conus canariensis | reverse complement strand
CAAGAAAGCACGTCATGCCATTTCAAGAACCATGTATGATGTAACTGCTGTTGAAAAATCGTTAGGTTTTATCCGCTGGTTTTCGATATCCAGTAGTGTTTTTTTTTTTTTTTTTTCTGGCATCACTTTTTTGACACTGCCTCGAAAATGGCTTCAAATCTGAGATTTTCAAAAGTTAGTCGTCATCTGTGCGCTGTTGACCTCATTTCTAGAAACATTTTTTTCGGCGGGTGAAGCATCTTTTCTTGAGAAATAATGCTTCCAAAAAGGTAAAAGTGCGAAGAAATAACAAAATGTGATGAGAATTTTTAAGCATTACATTCTATTTCGAAACTGAAAAAAACAAACAATGAGTAAGAAATGCAAAACGCATAAACAGCATAATAAGACAATACTAACAACAAATCATCATCATCATCATCATCATCATCATCATCTTCTTCTTTTTCTTCTTGTTCTTTTTCTTCCTTTTTTTCTTTCTTTCTTTCTGTCTTCTTCTTCATCATCATCTTTATCATCAACAACAAGAACATCATCGCCATACTACTACTGTGATTATCAACACAACTTTTACCACTACCACCAACATCACAACTACCACTATTAAAACGACAAATAATGTCAGTCCCTTAACGAATATCATAAGTGTTTCTTTACCTAATCACAGACACTTATTAGAAATGTGATGAAAAGTTTGTTTCTCCAGTTCAGACAGCTGTTGATAAAGACCCAGGATAATGTGCGCGTGTTCGATCCCGCATATTTCGATGTTTCAAAACATGAGGAATAGAAGTACATTTTGCAAATTATCCTTTAAAAAAACACAAAAATGATGACCCCATACCCTTAAATAAGATAGTTATAAGTGATGAGAACATAGGTACGTCATCATGAACCTTACAGAAATGATGGATTAAGGCTTGGAGGCCAAAACCGGCTGCTTCCCTCCAATCGCAGGAAGATGTCGCACCTAAGAAAATTCCACACACTTTTTTTCTTCTACTGAGGGAACTATGTTATAGAAATTATGTGCGGCAGAAAATACCTTCAATGCCACGCCAACAGACGGTCTGTGCTTTGTGTGGTGATCAGTTTCTACCAAAAAACAAGATGAAACACTGGGACTGCGACGTACTCAGACAGTGTGTGTACAGGGAAGATACTCAGACAGTTCTCCTCTTAGGTACGGTGTGCCTCAGGGTTCTGTACTTGGGCCAGTCCTTTTTGTGCTGTATGCTAGTCCTGTGTCTGAAGTCATCAGTGGTCACGCCATGTCGCATGAGAGCTTTGCTGACGATACTCAGCTTCATCAGTCGGCTCCCATTGCTGAAACTGACTCACTGATTTCTCGGACGCGGGACTGCATTGCAGACCTGAAGGACTGGATGACAACCAACAAACTACAACTAAACGACGACAAGACGGAACTCATGTTCGTGACAAAACAGCCTAACCATCCTTCTCTGCCTTCAACTGTCACTATCAATGACTGTGCTGTCTCTGTCTCCACCTCTGTCCGCAGTCTAGGGGTCATACTTGACCAAACCCTCTCCTTTGAGAAACAGGTTTCAAATATTTGCAAGATTGCCTATTTAGAACTAAGAAGAATCAGCTCTGTACGTCACCTTCTCTCTACAGATGCTACAAAAACTCTCATTTGTGCATTTGTCTTATCTAGAATAGATTACTGCAACTCACTTTTGGCCGGCCTTCCAAAATACCTGATAGAAAGATTACAGCGAATCCAAAATCATGCAGCCCGAGTCGTCTGTAGAGCAAGAAAACATGCTCACATTTCGCCTCTCCTCCACTCTCTTCACTGGCTATCTGTCTCAAACCGTATCTCGTACAAAATCTCAACTCTCACTTTCTCTGCTCTCTTTGAAAATGGACCTTCTTATCTCTCAGATCTCCTTAAAATCTACACCCCCTCTCGACAACTACGCTCCTGTGCTGACGACCGCCTTCTGCGAATGACTTGCTTCAGGACTACTACCGGTGAAAGATCTTTCTCTTTTCAAGCTCCAGCGACGTGGAACAGACTGCCAGACTGTCTCAGACATTCAGATTCTATCTCTTCTTTCAAGTCTAAACTTAAAACCCATCTATTTTCTCATAATTAGTCAATGCTGTGGGAGAGGGGGGGCGGGGGGGGGGGGGGGGGGGGGGTACAACCTAACTCATAGCCGTCTGGGCCTTTTCAAATGTAGCGTATGTGTATGTTCTCTATTATATGTATTTGTTGTATGATTGAACGTTATAGGATTAAGTTTTGTAGTGATATTTGAAGAATAAGTGAATGTCACATTGGTAGGATTAGGATTTGTTAGTTATTGTAGTAATAGTATTTGTAGTTGGGTGTAAGGTGTATTATTGTATATGAGAAGGGTGAATGTAGTATGACTTTGTAAAGCGCTTAGAGAAATTCGTTTGATTAAGCGCTATATAAGAAATCATTATTATTATTATTATTATTAATCAAAGTCCTTCATGACAACGCATCTGCTCACAAATCTAAGCTGATTCAAGAATACCTTCCAAAGGAGAATCACCATACTCTGTGTGCTCCCATGAGTTAGCTCCTTGCGACCTAATCTTGTTTCCAAGTCTGACGGAACGCTTCGCTGGAAGAATTTGAAAAGTCGCTCGCTGATCGCTCCGAACTACCGTTTTCAGTGTCTGTCATATGCTGCCAAAAGGACTTCAGATATGTATTTATGTCGGCAGGATTCCACTAAAAGCTTTTAAACCGATTCTAAACAATACAGGCTACAAAAATGGAATGGGATCCTGGGACAACCCCAATAAATTCTCGAGTGAATCCGTGATGAAGATCCGGTCAAAGAATGGTCCAATATCTTTAATTGAAATTATCACATTTTTTCCACTGAAAATAAACACTATAAAGTTCTTCTTTACGCATTGATATATGTCTATGAAGCAATGTATTTCCATGGAATATTACTAACATATGATGTAAACAATTATTTCCCATATGATATTACAAAGAAGTACATGGGAGGTAGCTCTTTCAGTCAGTAACCCCTATTTCTTTCTCTGGTGGATAATTAATTTTGCTTTCTCTCGTAAACTGACTTTTCATACAAGTTTAGGCGGAGAAAAAAGTTAACAGGCAATCTACAGACGCTATATTTCTCTTCTTTGTTGGAGGGCGGGAAGGGGAAGAGGGGTGTGTACGGTGTTACATTTTGGTGCAGATCCGCATCAAAGGACGGATCCAGGATCCAGGATCGATGGCAGAAGTCTGCGCTCTCCGAGTGCCCTTTTAGTGTCCGACTGATTTACCGCTGCAGAACGGAAGCAGGAGACCACAATAAACAGGAACATAACTCCAGGCAATTAGATCTCGTTGACAAGAAATTTTTACTGCCCTTGTCGGGCTGTTAGCGGTACGGTGAAACAGATCCAATCTGGCATTTTGCCGTGGCCGTTTTATAGTTTGGCAAGTCTTAACACAAAACAGCTTCGAAACACACTTTGTTCTGACCTGGTTTCAGCTGGAAACATTACCGTGTGACGCAGACCTTGAAAGGAAAAAAGGAACATGTACTTTAAAATGCATCTTTACCAGAAACCAAACATCTGCTTTCCATTATAGAGAGCGATAAGAATATCGAGGACAATTTCGGATATTCTATTCGAAATTATAAATTTGCATTAACGCAAACTTGAATTGGAAGAAATTTAACACAACATTATACTCGAGCAGTCCATGAATCAACGATAAAGTTTCCCATATACAAATATTATCTTTCTGTGTGGGTTGTATGCTTGTTTGTCCGTTTGTTTTGTCAGCGGAATTTTAGCTGATAGCTCTGATTCTTCTTCTTCTTCTTCTTCTTCTTCTTCTTCTTCTTCTTCTTCTCTTCTTCTTCTTCTTCCAATAATAGAGCCGGGCCGTTTTGGCGTAGTAGGCTCTGCGTTGTGGCGTTGTCGCTTTGCGGTGTCCCAGACTTAGTTGGTTTAAAAACGAACTGATTTTAAAACTATGTAATGGGTTGATGGGAGGGTTCAGGGGGAGACTGGGGGTGGCTGCAGGTAGTGGGGACTGCAGCTCAGGCGGCGCCTGAACGCCTCCTGTGTGGGTGCTGACGTAGTGGTGGTTGGTAGCTGGTTCCATTCCCTGATGGTGAGGGGAAAAAAGGAGTGGTACAATACTGGATGGGTAACCCGCTCCTGATGAATTTTCTGTGCGCCTCTAATCCGTTTCTCTGAAGGGCGGTAGAATGTGGTGGGGTTGAGGTCTACCAGCCCGTTGTGGATACGGTAGAGCATCATTAGTCTGTTGTGGTGCCGGCGCTCTTCAAGGCTGTCTCACTTGAGGTGCTCAAGCATTCGTGTCATGGTGCCTGGTGTCCTGTCGTGGAAGTTGTTACAGGCGTAATTCGCTGCTCTCCTCTGGACCTTCTCCAGGAGTTGGGTGTCCTGCTTAGGTGTGGATCCCATACGGTGGAGCTGTATTCCAATGTAGGTCTGACCATGGTGGTGTACGTGGCAGCTTTGATCTCTTGGGTGCAATCCCTGAAGTTTCTTCTGAGAAAGCCCACTGTTCTGTTCCCTTTGGCTGCCACTGTTTCCACATGTCGGGTCCAGGATAGATCATCCGCTATGGTCACGCCTAGGTACTTGCTGGAGCTCACCGTGTCCAGTGTTTGTCCGTGGAGGATATAGTCTGTCTGTATAACTCGCTTGTGTCTGCTTGGTGAGACTCGTATGGTGTTGCACTTGCTTGCGTTAAAACTCATTTGCTAAATGTTCTCCCAGTCTTCCAAGTGAGTGAGGTCGGCTTGTAGCAAGGCTTGGTCCTGGCGACTGCAGATCTTCCTGTAGAGGAGACTGTCATCTGCAAACAACCTGGTGTGTTACTTGTTGTCTGAACGTTGAAATCACTGCTGGATGGGGGTGACATTCACAGACAGACGGAACAGATTTGAAGGCTGACAAACGAATCTTACACAATAAGACAACCAAAACGATGATGTTTATGCTAGAAGTGCAAGGAGGTAGCAGCAGGATAATATTTTCAGGCAAGCATTGCCTGGTTTCATACTTACAAGCTTCATGGATACAACTCGGTAAACAAACAAGAAAAAAATATTTTATTTAATTAAGCGACAAAACACACGGAAAACCGTATGCACATAACAAAAATGCCAAAACATCAGGTAAATCATACGACATTTATT
>JAMYXO010004317.1:0-17707 GCA_033310375.1 Conus canariensis | reverse complement strand
GAGACGGGCACTTATAATTAAAACATGTCTGTAATAGGCTTCCTATTTCATCCATCTTGAGGAATAAAGGGACTGGAGGATGGCCTGCCTGCCTGGTGAAGGACTCGAGGACGGGCATCCCTTTCCCGGGTGAAAAACAAAGGGAACAAATATAGAAAAAAAAAATGATCTTTTTTAAAAACAAACGATTTTTTTTTTTTTTTTTTTAATCATTTTTTTAAAAATTTTATTTCTTTTCGAGTCCCCCTTGAAAAAACCCCTACATTGCAAGTTTGTTTTGTTTTGTTTTGTTTTCCTTTTTTTTTTAAGGGATGCAGTGGGGGTTTTGTGTGTGTGTGTGTGTGCGCGCGCGCGCGCGCGCGCCCGCGCGCGCGCGTGTGTGTGTGTGTGTGTGTGTGTTGTGTGTGTTTTGGTGTTTTGGGGTGTGTGTGCGTGTGTTTTTTGAGTGGGTGCATGCGTGCGTACATGCGTGCATGGGGGGCGTTTTTGTGTGTGTGTGTGTGTGTGTGTGTGTGTGTCTGCGGGGTGTGTGTCTGCGTGTGTTTTGTCGGGGGTGTGCGTGCGGGGTATGCGTGCGTGCGTGCGTCCCGTGCGTGCTTTGGTGCGTGCGTTTTGGTTTGTGGGGTGTGTGTGTGTGTGTGTGTGTGTGTGTGTCTAAGCGATGGAGGAGGATAGTGAGGTGTGGGTGGAGAAGAGGGCGGTGGGGGGGGGGGGGGGGGGGGGAGGGGGCGGTGGGGGGGGGGCGGGAGGGGGCGGTGGGGGGGGATTTTTCATTTCCTGTTTGTGACCTAGTTTGTTTATCCACCCCCCCTCCCGCCTGTTCTTTTTTTTCTTTCCTTTGCTGCTCCTTTTTTTTTCCCCTTTTCTTTTTTTATTCACTTATTTATTTCTTCTTTTTTTCTTTTTTTTTTTTTTTTTTTTTTGGCTGCCCGGGCTTTTTAACCCCTCTCAGTTGTTTTCCCGCCACGACTGCTCTCTCCCTCTCTCTCTGTCTCTTTTCCTTTGTCTCTCTCTGTCTCTGTCGTCTGTCTGTCTCTCTCCTCTCTCTCTCTTTTCTCTCTCTCTCTTTTCCTCTTTTCTCTCTCCCCCTCTCTCTCTCTCTCTCTCTCACCCCCCCAACAAGTGCCACCTTCTTAAACAACAGTCCCCAAACCCTTTTCCAATGGAAGGACTTGTTTCTAGAGGTGTCGAAAAAAAAGGACAACCCAAGAAAGCCCAGAGTCGAGTTTTTTCTCGCCTTTAAAAACCCTGAGTTTTTTTAAACGTCTTTAAAAACCCCAAATGAGCCCAAAGGCCTCCAGTGCACTCTTTTAAAATAGTGCAGCTGAGGGAATCGTTTTTTCTCCTCCAAACAGGGGGCCCGGTCGCGATGTGGAACGAGCCCATCGTTTTGGGGGAAAAGAAACAGCAACGCCGGGAAACCCCGTCCCCTCATTGCCTGCTTTTCCCCCTGGAGGATAAAATGTCCATTCTGAGAAGTCAGGAGTGCAGGAAGGAGAAAGGCTTTTATGCTCTGGGAATAAAAATTTTGGCTGCAGATTGACCAAACGCCGAAAAACCGGGTCGTCAGGAAGGAGAAATGCCGGCAGACTGTTACTTCTGGAGAGGTCGCCCCGTTTTTCAGCCCCAAAAATTAAAAAGAAAAGGGGGCTGTAAAAGGACCTTGAAAGTCACTCTGGCGCCCCCAAGCTATGGCACTGCTTTCTCCACGATGCACAGCAAGTCCAAATCAAATCAGACCATTCTCGGGGAAATGCATGAACCCGTCAATCAGCACGATGTGGTTCAAAAAGCGAGGTACAATTTTGAGGGGTTTTTTAAACATCTTACCCCTCGCAGAACCCTCCTTATCCACAGAATTCCCCCGTTTACCTCCCCGGATGCCCACATGACTACATTTCCCGCCACCCTTTCCGATCGGGCGCGCAGGGGGACCCTGAAAAAAATTGTCCCCCGACCCCGACTGGATAGATGACTCACATCTTTGGGAAAATTTTAAACAGCAACGCCGTACTCCACGCCCCCGCGCACCATCCAACGACGCTGAAGGAATCTACAGTCTCGGGAGAGAGACCTAAAACATAGCTGCGCACTGCCCCTCCCCCCCCCTTCATGACCTCCGCCCCAAATCCTCGTGCCCGAGACAGACTAACCCTCAATCAGGGGGGCGCACGAAACTTGTCTTCACGGAAAAAGATGCGGGAAAAGTCAACCCCTTGCTCCTATGGGGGTGGTGCGGCCCAAATTCACCCCAGCACCCAAAAACTTGGGGAAACCCCTTTCGGGTTTTTGGACATTCAAAGTCAGTTTCTGATCCCCTGGCTGGGGTCCAACAAAAAAAGGTATCCCCAGAAGACAAACAAAACCCCAAAATTTCACGGTGTCCCAAAACCCCCAGCCCCCCTTTCCCCCCCCAGACAGGAACCTTGTTGTCCTGATGCAGACCCCCCCCACAGTCGGGCCCCGCAGTGGTGGGGGTACCCTTAGCAAAAACCCATCCCCCACCGGAAGGAAAATTTTGGGGGGATCCTGGTGCAAACTCGGTTTTTCCATCTTTCCCCCCTTCTCACGGACACCCGCCCTTCCCCCAAAAAAACCCGGCAACCAGAGCCCTTGGAAAAAAGCTGAATGTCCGGGGGGATGTGAAAGATGGGAAACCCCGCCCCCCCTTGGGGGAAATTTTAGTGAATTAAAAATCAAAAAGGCAATCCCCGCCCCCCAAAAAAACCTTTTTGGCCAGATAAACGAAATACTCCGACTACTAAACCCCCAACCCCCGCTGACACGAGAAAGCTAAATGCAGGAAACAGTCATGGGTTTCCCCCGTTTTGGGGAGGGCCACCCAGGGACGTAATACCAATTGCGTACCTGGGGACTCGGCCCGCCTGTGTATGAGTACTGGTGTAGCATGCGTTCCGCGGTTAAAAATGTAAATAAGGGAAAATCCTTGTAAAGTAAACCGAAGGCTTAAGGACTGGTACAACCGTATTAAATTTTGTTAATTTATGATGTTTTTTTTTTGGGGAGAAAATTTTGCCCTGTTTTTAGCTCCCCCCCCTTTTTTGATGTTTTTGGTCTTCTGGTTTTTAAACTGTCAGTTGTTAGCGTCTCGCTTGCTGGCGGGGTGCATTGATGGTCAGAAAATATTTTCTAATTTTGTTGAAATTTCCCAATTGAATATGATAACGGGTATTGTCCTGAAACTTTCAAAGAACAACGGCTTACGTTTTGATTGCTTCTCATAAGCATGACATTCCTCTATAAACACCCTTTTATTATAATGAAACGAAATGATAATGGAATTTATTTGCTGGAACATTGTAGATTGATATTTATGAAAGTATGGAGATTTCCTTCCCGTGGTGATGGGGGGATTTTAAAGCAAAACGGGCAGTGCAAACCCCCAAAAAATTTTCCCCTCCCAGACACCGTTATATGGAAGGATTGCCCGGCAGAACTGGGGAACAATTCAGGGAAAATCTAAAGATAATACTACAAATGATTTTGGCCGATACTTGCTTAAATTTGGAACAATTTTCATTAGTGATATTAAATGGTCTTCTACCGGGGAGATAAGAATGGTGAATTTACATAATTGCACATAACGGATCAAGTGTTATTGATTATTTTCTTATGTTAGATGTATTTTTGAAAACACCTTAACTTGCGAGTTCTACATACTGTTGAATTTTAAACATTTACCTGTAGAACTTATATTAAGTCCGGCAACGTCTTAGCTAATGTCCCTAAGAAACCAGTGAAAACTATGATAGAAAAGTTTGTCTGGAACCCGGAAAAAATTAATGAATATCATCAAGCATTTATGTCACATATATTTACAGACATTTTTAATCAGGCTACAGAACTGATCGATAATGATGTAAACTCAGCGTTGAGGAAATTCTATGAAGGCCTGGCTCTCGCTGGGCAGTGCTGAAGAAACAAATAGTATTAACAAAAACACAAAACAGTCCTTGGTTTGATACCGAATGCAGGAAAATGAAATCAGAGTTACAACGCGCTCTGGAGAAACTTTACAAACTGTAGTAATGAAAAACGAGGAGAAGAACTCAGACACATATACGTTGATAAGCGAAGGGATTATAAATGGCTTTTAAAATGAGAAAAAAGCCGAAGATAAAACGCGCACGCTAGATTCACTAGACGCAAATATAAACGATTCCCAAGACATTTGGAGAACTATAAAATCAAGAGTTTTCACTAAAATTCCAGACACTTCTATCACAATAGATGAATGGTATGATCACTTTATAAGGTTTTCAATGATAATTCTATCCAAGATGAAATATTACAGAGAAATAACATTCAGGAAGATGTGTGTTTCGAGAGTCAGTGGTTTGCTAATAATAGAATTATAGAGAACACCACTTTAAATTCAGAAATAACAGTAATCAGAGATTAAAGACGCAATCAGAGCTTTAAAGAATGGAAAAGCGGCCGGACCCAGATGGATTTAGTGGCGAGTTTTATAAACAGCTCCTCCTTTAATTATTTCATTCATCACCAAATTTTTCAACAATTGTATGATTCTGGGACTTTTCCACTTATCTGGTCCGAATCAGTTATACACCCGATACACAAAAAAGGCGATATTAATTCGCCTGACAACTACAGAGTATTTCATTGCTAAACATTTGCGGCAAACTGTATATTATATCATAAATAAACGCTTGACACAATGGGTGGAAGAAATAATATGTTAAAACGAATCACAAGCGGATTCAGAAAGGGCTATAGTACAGTTGATCACATGTTTACTTAATAAGTCTGGTGCAAAAACAGTTGTCTTCTGGAAAGAAACTTATGCTGCGTTTATTGATTTTAAAAAGCCTTTGACTTAGTAAATCGAAATCATTTGTGGTTAATTCTTCGTAAAAATGGTATTCATGGCAAAATGTATCGAGCTATTAGGAGTATATATTCAATTTTGTGAAAGCTAGAGTCCGAGCAAATAATGATCTTACTGAAACTTTTATGTGCCCCCGTGGTTAAAACGGGGGACAACTGCAGCCCTATTCTTTTTTCTCTGTTCATTAATGAACTTGCTAATGACATTGTGACACATGGTAAACACGGAATAAGCTTATCACCTGACTTGTTACAGATTCTTATCATGTTATTTGCCGATGACGTCGTTCTTCTTTCCCACACCATAGTGGGTCTTCAGCACCAGCTGAACGTATTAAGTAGCACTGTTGACAGACTCCAGCTAACTGTCAATGAAGAAAAATCTAAAATAGTAATATTTAGAAAAGGGGGTCATATCGCTTGTCGAGAAAAATGGTTCTATAAAGGTGTCCAGTTAGAAGTTGTAAATGAATATAAATACCTCGAGTGATAGTATCTACAGATTTAACGTTTTCATACTCGCTGGAGGATATGGCTCTGAAAGCGAAGAGGTGTGTTTTTAGTGTTTTGAAATTTCTATGGTCACTTGGAGAAAATAATCCCAAACTTTTCTTTAAAATTTTTGATTGCCAAATTCAGCCTATCTTAACATATGGATCTGGGGTGTGGGGCCTGACTGCAGATCATACAGTTATTGAAAGAGTTCATCTACTAGCCATTAAACGTCTGTTGAATGTGAGTATAAAAACACCAAGCGCACTTGTGTACTGTGAATCTGGGAGATACCCACTTTATATTCAGACATCTATAAAATGTATCAAGTATTGGTTAAAACTAACCCGTATGGACGAAAGCCGTATTCCAAAGAAATCTTACAAATGCTTTATGCTCTGTTTTGCAACGGTAAGAAGAACTGGGTAGCCAACGTATGCTTTACTTTGTTTAGATACGGCTTTGGTTTCGTTGGAGAACCAAGGAGTTGAAAATGTTAAATATTTTGTGTCCATCTTTAAGCAAAGACTATTTGATTGCCATTTACAGGATATTGATTCTAAAATTATGGCAAAAGAAAGATTCAGATTCTATTCTTCGTTCAGGCAATTATGTGATGTCCCGACATATCTATTCACGGTTAAAAACCCTGCTCTCAGAAAACATTTGTCAAGAGTCAGACTCGGTGTCTCACAGTTGAAACCCCACCGATATAGATATTCTAAAAAGAAGAAAACACTAGCTGTCCTTTTTGTCCTAATTCTGAAGAATCAGAATTACATTTTATATTGGTTTGTACTTACTATAAAGCTATCCGAGAAATGTATATCCCACCCAAATATCGTTCCCACCCAAATGCGTTTAAATTAAGCCTTTTGCTTTCTGATACAAGAATGTGAAATGCCTCTTGCCTTGTATCTGTCTAAAGCATTTACTTTCAGAAATCAATGTATATATGATGTTTAATGATCAATTTTTGCAGACTTATGAACATGCTAGTTTTTGTCAGCTTCAACCCCCACCCCATCCCACCCGATCCCTACCCAACCCCTCGACCTGTCCTATCCCTTCCCCCTCTTTTCGCGATTAAAGACGGTACCAATTAACTTTATTCATCTTATGTACAATATTATGATATGATTTCCCTTTGTTACCCCCCCCCCCACCCCCCCACCCCTTGACATGGGCAGATGGCCTAGCTCAAATAAACTTTGTCTTGTTTGTCTTTCTCTCTTCTCTCTCTCTCTCTCTCTCTCTCTCTCTCTCTCTCTCTCTCTCTGTCTGTCTCTTCCTCTGCCTGTCTCTGTCTCTCTGTTTCTGTCTCTGTCTCTGTCTATGTCTCTCTCTCTGTCTCCCTCTCTGTATCTCTCTCTCTGTATCTCTCTGTCGTCTGTCTGTCTGTCTGTCTGTCTGTCTGTCTGTCTCTCCTCTCTCTCTCTCTCTCTCTCTCTCTCTCTCTCACCACCACACACACACAACACACACACACACATGAATAGATAGATAGACAGAGAGATTGAGAGATAGGTAGGTGGATAGGTAGATAGAGATAGATTGATGGACAGATGGACAGACAGATAGATAGATAGAAGATAGATAGATAGATAGATAGATAGATAGACAGGTGGGTAGGTGGACAGATGGACGCGCGCGCGCGCGCGCGCGCACGCCACACACCACACACACACAACACACACCACACACACACACACACACACACACACACACACACACACACACACACACGCTCCTTTCCGTCATCCATTCGTCCTCTCCCTCTTCGACACACTCTACTTCGCCGCAGTCTTGGTATCCGGGTCTACGGAACACATTCAGTATGAGATCGCGGAACTACAACTCACCAGTGTGGGGGAATAGGCCTAGCGGGACATATAAAGGAACCACCAGAGTGTGGGGGAATAGCGGGACATACAAACGACCCACCAGAGTGTTGGGGAATAGCGGGACATATAAACGACCCACCAGAGTGTGGGGGAATAGCGGGACATATAAACGACCCACCAGAGTGTGGGGGAATAGGCCTAGTGGGACATATAAAAAACCCACCAGAGTGTGGGGGAATAGCGGGACATATAAAAAAAAACCCACCAGAGTGTGGGGAATAGCGGGACATATAAACGACCCACCAGAGTGTGGGGGAATAGCGGACATATAAACAACCCACCAGAGTGAGGGGAATAGCGGGACATATAAACGACCCACCAGAGTGTGGGGGAATAGCGGGACATATAAACGACCCACCAGAGTGTGGGGGAATAGCGGGACATATAAACAACCTACCAGAGTGTGGGGGAATAGGCCAAGCGGGACATATAAACAACCCACCAGAGTGTGGTGGAATAGAGGGACATATAAACGACCCACCAGAGTGTGGGGGAATAGCGGGACATATAAACGACCCACCAGAGTGTGGGGGAATAGCGGGACATATAAACAACCCACCAGAGTGTGGGGGAATAGCGGGACATATAAACGACCCACCAGAGTGTGGGGAATAGCGGGACATATAAACGACCCACCAGAGTGTGGGGAATAGCGGGACATATAAACGACCCACCAGAGTGTGGGGGAATAGCGGGACATATAAACGACCCACCAGAGTTGGGGGAATAGCGGGACATATAAACACCCACCAGAGTGTGGGGAATAGCGGGACATATAAAACGACCCACCAGAGTGTGGGGAATAGCGGGACATATAAACGACCCACCAGAGTGTGGGGAATAGCGGGACATATAAACGACCCACCAGAGTGTGGGGGAATAGCGGAACATTTAAACGACCCACCAGAGTGTGGGGGAATAGCGGGACATATAAACGACCCACCGAGTGTGGGGGAATAGCGGGACATATAAACGACCCACCAGGGGTGGGGGGGAATAGCGGGACATAATAAACACCCACCAGAGTGTGGGGAATAGCGGGACATATAAACACCCACCAGAGTGTGGGGAATAGCGGGACATATAAACGACCCACCAGAGTGTGGGGGAATAGCGGGACATATAAACGACCCACCAGAGTGTGGGGGAATAGCGGGACATATAAACGACCCACCAGAGTGTGGGGAATAGCGGGACATATAAACAACCCACCAGAGTGTGGGGGAATAGCGGGACATATAAACGACCCACCAGTGTGGGGGAATAGCGGGACATATAAACGACCCACCAGAGTGTGGGGGAATAGCGGGACATATAAACGACCCACCAGAGTGTGGTGGAATAGCGGGACATATAAACGACCCACCAGAGTGTGGGGGAATAGCGGGACATATAAACGACCCACCAGAGTGTGGGGAATAGCGGGACATATAAACGACCCCACCAGAGTGTGGGGAATAGCGGGACATATAAACGACCCACCAAGTGGGGAATAGGGAAATAAAAACCCACCAGAGTGGGGAATAAGCGGGACATATAAACGACCACCAAGTGGGAAAGCGGGACATATAAACACCCACCAGGTGTGGGAATAGCGGACATATAAACACCCACCAAGTTGGGGGAATAGCGCATATAAAACCCACCAGAGGTGGGGAATAGGGGACAAATAAAACACCCACCAGAGTGTGGGGAATAGCGGGACATATAAACACCCACCAGTGGGGGAATAGCGACAATAAAACGCCCACCAGAGTGTGGGGAATAGGGAATAAAACGACCACCAGAGTGTGGGGAATAGCGGGACTATAAAGACCCACCAAGTGTGGGGGAATAGCGGGACAATAAACGACCCACCGAGTTGGGGGAATAGCGGGACATATAAACACCCACCAGAGTGTGGGGAATAGCGGGACATATAAACACCCACCAGAGTGTGGGGGAATAGCGGGACATATAAACGACCCACCAGAGTGTGGGGGAATAGCGGGACATATAAACACCCACCAGTGTGGGGGAATAGGGGACATATAAACGACCCACCAGATGGGGGGAATAGCGGGACATATAAACGACCACCAGAGTGTGGGGGAATAGCGGGACATATAAACGACCCACCAGAGTGTGGGGGAATAGGGGACATAAAAGACCCACCAGAGTGTGGGATAGCGGGACATATAAACGACCCACCAGAGTGTGGGGGAATAGCGGACATATAACACCCACCAGAGTATGGGGGAATAGCGGGACATATAAACACCCACCAGAGTGTGGGGGAATAGCGGGACATATAAACGACCCACCTTAGTGTGGGGGAATAGCGGGACATATAAACGACCCACCAGAGTGTGGGGGAATAGCGGGACATATAAACGACCCACCAGAGTGTGGGGGAATAGCGGAACATTTAAACGACCCACCAGAGTGTGGGGGAATAGCGGGACATATAAACGACCCACCGAGTGTGGGGAATAGCGGGACATATAAACGAACCCACCAGAGTGTGGGGGAATAGCGGGACTTAAAACAACCCACCAGAGTGTGGGGAATAGCGGGACATATAAACTACCCACCAGGTAGTGGGGGAATAGCGGGACATATAAACGACCCCACCAGAGTGTGGGGGAATAGCGGGACATATAAACGACCCACCAGAGTGTGGGGGAATAGGGACATATAAACGACCCCCAGAGTGTGGGGAATAGCGGGACATATAAAAACCCACCAGAGTGTGGGGGAATAGCGGGACATATAAACGACCCACCGAGTGTGGGGAATAGCGGGACATATAAACGACCCACCAGAGTGTGGGGGAATAGCGGGACATATAAACGACCCACCAGAGTGTGGTGGAATAGCGGGACATATAAACGACCCACCAGAGTGTGGGGGAATAGCGGGACATATAAACGACCCACCAGAGTGTGGGGAATAGCGGGACATATAAACGACCCACCAGAGTGTGGGGGAATAGCGGGACATATAAACGACCCACCAGAGTGTGGGGGAATAGGGGACATATAAACGACCCACCAGAGTGTGGGGGAATAGCGGGACATATAAACGACCCACCAGAGTGTGGGGAATAGCGGGACATATAAACGACCCACCAGAGTGTGGGGGAATAGCGGGACATATAAACGACCCACCAGAGTGTGGGGGAATAGCGGGACATATAAACGACCCACCAGAGTGTGGGGGAATAGCGGGACATATAAACTACCCACCAGAGTGTGGGGGAATAGCGGGGACATATAAACGACCCACCAGAGTGTGGGGGAATAGCGGGACATATAAACGACCCACCAGAGTGTGGGGGAATAGCGGGACATATAAACGACCCACCAGAGTGTGGGGGAATAGGGGACATATAAACGACCCACCAGAGTGTGGGGGAATAGCGGGACATATAAACGACCCACCAGAGTGTGGGGGAATAGCGGGACATATAAACGACCCACCAGAGTGTGGGGGAATAGCGGGACATATAAACGACCCACCAGAGTGTGGGGGAATAGCGGGAATATAAACGACTCACCAGAGTGTGGGGGAATAGCGGGGACATATAAACGACCCACCAGAGTGTGGGGGAAATAGGGGACATATAAACGACCCACCAAGTGTGGGGGAATAGCGGGACATATAAACGACCCACCACAGTGTGGGGGAATAGGGGGACATATAAACGACCCACTACAGTGTGGGGGAATAGCGGGACATATAAACGACCCACCAGAGAGTGTGGGGAATAGCGGGACATATAAACGACCCACCAGAGTGTGGGGGAATAGCGGGACATATAAACGACCCACCAGAGTGTGGGGGAATAGCGGGACATATAAACGACCCACCGAGTGTGGGGAATAAGCGGACATATAAACGACCCACCAGAGTGTGGGGAATAGGGGACATATAAACGACCCACCACAGTGTGGGGGAATAGCGGGACATATAAACGACCCACCAGAGTGTGGGGGAATAGCGGGACATATATAAACGACCCACCAGAGTGTGGGGGAATAGCGGGACATATAAACGACCCACCAGAGTGTGGGGGAATAGGGGACATATAAACGACCCACCAGAGTGTGGGGGAATAGCGGGACATATAAACGACCCACCAGAGTGTGGGGGAATAGCGGGACATATAAACGACCCACCAGAGTGTGGGGGAATAGAGGGACATATAAACGACCCACCAGAGTGTGGGGGAATAGCGGGACATATAAACGACCCACCACGAGTGTGGGGGAATAGCGGGACATATAAACGCAGTACCAAATCTAGCGAGCCTTAAGTAAATTGGAAACGTCAATTTTTTTTTTTTTTTTTTTTTTTTTTTTTTTTTTTTACTTTGCTCCGTGGCACTTACGACGCGTATAATATTGCATCAAGATAAAAAAAAAAATTAAAGAAAGGCAGAACGACGTAGGAACTACTAGGGAGAAAGAGTTTTTGTCAGTTGACTTGGCAACCAAATATAGTGGTTGACATCTTAGTCTTTCAGAGAGAAAGAGTCAGCGTAAGAATCACCTTGTTTTACAGATCGCTCGGGCTAAACCCCCAACGAGGTTCCCAAGACCACCCGAACACTTTAAAGCGAACTGTACAAACGTTTGGACTCGAAAATCCAATGGCAATGGAGGTCACAATGGAGGTTCTCTTTTCTCTCTCTCTCTCTCTCTCTCTCTCTCTCTCTCTCTCTCTCTCCCCCCCCCCCACCACACACAAACACCACACACACACCACACACACAACACACACACCACACACACAACAAACCAAAAACACCCAAAAATACAAACACACACAAACACCACACACAAACAACACACACAACAACAACACAAACAAACACACAAAAAATACACACACACACACACACACACCACACACAAAAACACACACACAAATACACACAACACACAAACACACACACACACACACCACACACAACACCACATACACACACACACATCACACACATACACACACAACACACACACACACACACACCACACCCAACACACACACATACCACACATACACAACATACACACAACACCACACACAAACACACACACATACAACACCAACACACACACACACACACACACACACACACATACACACACACACACACACACACACACACACACAACACACACACACACACACACCACAATACACACATACACACACACACATACACACATACACACACAACACCACACACACACACACACACACACACACACAACACACACACAACAACACACACCACACACACACATACACCACACACACACACAAACACACCACACACACCCACACACATACACACATACACACACACACACACACACATACACACACACACACACACACACACACACACACACAACACACACACACACACACAACACCACACACACCACAACACAACACACACACACACCACATACACACACACACACACACACACACACAAACACACACACAACACACACACACAACCACACACACAACACACACACACACACACACACACAACCACACCACCACAACCAACACCACACACACATACACCACACACACACACACCACACACACAACACACACCACACAAACACACACAACATACACACACACACACACACACACACACACACACAACACCACACACATACACACACACACCAACCACACACACACACACCACACACACAACACACACACCAAACACCAACCACAACAACACACACACCACAACAACACACCACACACACACCACCAACACACCCACACACCAACACACACACAACACACACACAAACACACACCAACACACAACACCACCACACAACACAACACCACACACCCACACACACACACCAAACAACACACAAACACACACACACCACACACACAAACACACAACACCCACAACAACCACACATACACACAACACATACACACACACACACACACACACCACACACACACCACAACACAACACACACAACACAACACACACAACACAACAACACACACACCACACACAACACACACACACACACACACACAAACACAACCACACCACACACACACACAAACACACACACCACACACAACACACACACACACCAAACACACCACACAACACACACACACACCACCACACACACACACCAACACAACACCACACCCAACACACACACACCACACACACACAACACACACAACACACACCACACACACACAACACACCACAACACACACACAACACACACACACACAACACACACCACAACACACAAACCAACACAAACACACCACCACAACACACACACACACACCACACCACACAACACACACACACACCCACAACACACACACACACACACACCACAACACCCACCACACAACACACACACACACACACACACACCCAAAACACACACCACACACACACACACAACAACACCACACACACACCACACACACAACACCACACCACACAACACACACAACACACCACACACACCACACACACACACACACACACACAACACCACACACACACACACACAACACCACACACATACACACACAACACACACCACAAACACACACACACAACACACACAAACACACACCACACAACACACAAACCACCCCCAACACACACAACACCACACCACACCACCACAACACACACACACACCACACACACACACACCCACCACCACACACACACCACACACCCAAACACACACACAAAACAACACCACACACAACACACACAACACAAACACCACACACACCACACACACACACACACACACACACACACACCACACAACACACACCCCTCGGCCCACACGCGGGAGTATACAACATAAATAAAAGTAACAGCGTGCACAACGAACCTTACATGAGCTACACGACAGAGAAGAAGAGAGAGAAGAAGAGAGAGACAGAGGGGAGCAGAGAGAGGGAGGAGAGAGAAGGGGGAGAAGAAGAGAGAGAAGAAGAGGAGAGAGAAGAGGAGAGAGAGAGAGGGGGGGAGAGGGGGGGAAGAAAAGGGAGAAAGAAGGAGAGAAGAGAGGGAAGAGGAGGAGAAAGGGAGAGAGAAGGGAGAGAGAGGAGAGAGAGAGAGAGAGGGAGAGAGAGAAAGAGGGAAGAAAGAAAAGAGGAGAGGGAGAAGAGAAGAGAGAGGAGGGAGAGAAGAAGAGAGAGAGAGAGAGAGAAGAGAGAGAGAGAAAGAGAAGCCAACAAAACGATACCTTATAGAATACAAACACCAGATCCACGCTCACTCACAGACGAACAGGCAACAGCAACAAATCAACCGATGACAGGCTTACACCATACCACATAGACAGACAAACGAATTCATACACGGATAGACCAACACACATTACCATCCCAGACAAAAGACGCGCAGATAGACAGACAATCGATCGATCTATGCGTGGGGAGAACGAAGGACGCCCACAAAATTGGACTTCCTTTTTTTTCTTCTTTTTTTTTTTAAACAAAAAGGCCATTAAAGATTGGAACTTGACTTTTTGGTTTTCCCAGAAAAAAAAAGTTTAAAATAAAAAAAGGGACGATCCAAATCACTCAGCTTATAACATGAATGTCAACCCGAAACTCAAGTGAAAATCGAGGCAATTTTCATCTTTCCGTGGGTGAGAACATGATGTCAATTCCGCCGGAAGAGACGTCAAGGGAGTGTGTGTGTGGTGGGGGGGGGGGGGGGGGGGGGGGGGGGGGGGGGGGGGGGGGGGGGGGGGAGGAGGGGGGGGCGGGGGGTATTTGGTTGTTTCCTGGTTTGGTTTGTTTTGTTTTGACTTTTTTTTTTTTTGGGGGGGGGGGGGGGGGGGGGGATAAATAGCTAGAGAAGGGAACATTTTTTTATTTTTGGTTTTACCTTCCCGTTCGTCTCAACAGTTCCACGTCTCTCTCCATCCCCCTCCTCCCTCTCTCCCTTCTCTGTCTCTCTCCTGCATGGATATGTATATATATATATATATGCATGTGTGTGTGTGTGTGTGTGTGTGTGTGAGAGAAGAGAGAGAGAGAGAGAGAGAGAGAGAGAGAGAGAGAGAGAGAGAACAGGGAGTACTTTACAATGGGAACGAAAAATGCTGTCTGTGTGTCTGTCTGTCTGTGTGTCCCGTGGTCAAAATGTGTTCCACTCGCTCCAGACAAAACTTCTGGGCCGATCTTTCTGAAAATGTGTAGGTATATTTCATTATGGGTCCGGATGATACCATGTTTAATTTTACCAAAAATAGCGGTTACTAATAGTATAACTGGCCCCAAACGGTTTTTCTTCTTCATGGAATATCTGAGTGACGAAAAACATCATGACGCATGTTTGACGTCGTCAGACATTATGACGCATGTTTGATTGTGACGTTTTTCAGTCCCCCCCCCCCCTCCACCCCCCACGCGTATTCAAGGTAAACTGGGAGTACGTTTATATGCTGTGCATCTTTTTTTAAATTTAAAAAAAAAATTTTTTTTTGATTATTAAACTGGCAAGATTTTTGTTCCGTTCATTTATCTAGAAACATATCATTATCAAACAATTTATCAAACAATTTCAGATAAAATTGCACAACGTGGGAAGAGGAGTGAACAATTCACCAATAATGCCATCTGGACCTGCTGCTTCACGGATTTCTAGTTTTCCATTTGCTAGGAACACTTCTTGTCCCCTAGCTGGACGGTTCACTTTAACATCAGGGTCATCTTCAAACCCTTCTTGCTTCCGCCTAATGTCAATATTTAACTGTAACAAAGCTTGAAAAAGCCCAAACCGCATGTCAGCTGAAATATTAATTTCCAGCTGTTTTCCTTTAAGCGATATCTTATGAACAACAACTCAAAACTCTTTCTGCGACTTTATACAGGTTTCTAACTTATCGATTAATGATTGATTATATTCTTTCTCTTTTGTTTATTTTTTTCCCCCTGACTATTGATACAAAGTTCTGTAAACGCAGCCTAAAACACGCCGCCTTATTTTCAACGACCTCCGGGTCTTTGTTTTATTAAGAACACATTCTTGATCAGACCAGTCTCTTGAGACTCTTGAGATCTTACGTACATTCAGCACTTTCGTATATACATTCGTTAAACGTATTCGGTGCATTGTTGATATCAGAATCTATTAAACTTACGGCAGTCTCAATTCTTTTAAGCACTACGGCAATCCCAGTTCCTTTACAAACTTCTTTTTGTCATATAAGGTGTCACAAAAGGAGTACATCATCATTCTAACAATTTTTTTCCATAATACCGCGTTGGTAATTTATGCTAGAGTCTAATAAGTTTCCACAAGGGAAAAACGTGAAGTAGCACAGGAAACAGATTGTAATACGTACGTTTCACATACACATATAAATCACATGTATGGTATAAAAAGCAAAAAATTCATTGGACAGTATGAAACAGTCATTAAACACTGCTCCTGAAGTTAGAGATGTACGTATTTCCCCAATTTTTAGGTCGCCTTTACATATGTCATCTAGGATACATATGTTCAAAGCAGTGCACATGTTTGACAACAATTTCCCAAAATTATTCAGAATCAGTATGTTCAGAGCATCGCTTTATGTTTAAAGACGGAATGGCGTGTCAAAAACATTAAACCAGGAAAAATCTGAAGCACTACCATTTAAGTCACCACTTAAAAAAAAAAAAGACGATTATTCATGGGTGAAAAAGAAAGGGGCAGTTACACATTCTCCAGAGATATAGTAACATAATCTACATCAAATATAGATATAAAAAGGAGAATTTCGATAGAACGTACTAACAATTTCAAAACATACCCCCCTCTGTTCAAAGAAGGTTTTATATTTAAACAAGAGCACAATTAAATTTGGATTGTTCACTTCGGTCAGTATTGCAAAGGGGTTGAAATTAGTTCTATAATTAGACAAACCCACTTTGTCTTGTCTTAAACGATTTAATTGAAGACTTGCAAAATATTTCACACCCAACAAATATATCATCACGTACATTCTTTTATGAATGTTCTGGTAAAACGGGTAACTTTAAACTGATAAGAAAGAAACAAAATCGGAATCGTCACGTTTTCACGTTAAACCAATCACATTTCCATGTCAAGACAGCGAAAGGTTTTAAAGGGCAGTTTTAAGACATCGTGTTTTTCGTGTAACACCGTTGTAACCAGTCGCCAACTCTGTCACAAAGGACTGACACAATGAACAGTGTTCACTTCTGAATTGTCGTCGACGACGAAGAGTCTATCGGGCTTAAGTCACTGAGCAAGGCTTTTTTTTTTTTTTTTTTTTTTTTTTCAAGTAGCCGGCCGACTCCCTATCTTGATTCCGTCAAGCTGCCATGAAATTGAGGAAGTCTTTTTTAGAGAGAGAGGGGAAAAGGGGAGGGAGAGAATG
>JAMYXO010004316.1:7500-17710 GCA_033310375.1 Conus canariensis | reverse complement strand
AATATGTTGTGGAAAATTTCATGTGTGTGTTGTGTGTGTGTTGTGTGGTGTGTGTGTTGTGTGTGTGTGTGTGTGTGTGGTGTGTGTGTGTGTGTTACTGCTTGTTTTAAAGAGTTCGTTGTGACTTACGATACATTCAAGAAGCATAGTAATCAATGGTATTTATGTTCTAGTTTTGAGGTTAAGAAACGAAAGATATATTGATATGGCTTTTTTTCAGTAGAAAATGTAAATGAAAAGGAAAAGAAAGAAAACAAAAATTTTGAACTGAGAGTGATGAGAGCGAAACAAGGGCAACATGACCAATGAAACAGGTTTTGGGTATTGGCAAACAACAACAACAACAACAAAACAACAAAAAAAGAAAAATAAAAGGAGGGGGAAGGGGGGTGACATCGAGATCAACAAGCACTGAAAAAGGTTTGCCTATGTCTGAGAAATAAGAGAAAAATAAGGAGGGGAAGGGGGAGGATTGGGGAAAAGTAGAGGTGGATGGGAGATAAAGGGGAGTAAAAAAAAGAGAAGAAGAAAAGAAACACAAATCTTAGCCATCGCGCAGTGGTTAGCGTCGCGGATTCCAGGCAGGGGGTTTCATGTATAGGATCTGCGGCTCGAACCAGAGCTGAGTTTGCTTGGGTCAATGGAAAGACTGGAACCCTCAGCGACTTTCGCCTTGTAGAAGGATTTTATAACATGCTTTGACTGGTTTATTCTTTGACATTTGTTTTTCGAACAGCCCCCTCCCCACTTTTTCCCCTTGTATGAGAATGGGTTTGTAAGCTTGCCTCATTAAATAATATTCATCATTCATTCTTTCATTCATTCTCTCTTCTCTCTCTCTCTCTCTCTCTCTCCTCTCTCTTCTTTTCCCAACTCCTTCTGTCTGTCTGCAATATGATATATCTATCTAACGATCTTCGAAAACGAGGAACCCACCACGAAATTAATGCAGTGTGTGCCCTCGATGAACGGAAGTTGGCATTGTCAAACCGGAGATGCTATGATCCGGTAGGAGGCCGAATGGAGGATTGCGCGCGGGGGATGGGCGGGGGTATCATCCGGATTAGTGTATTTTCGATTCGCCTTTTTTTCAGAACTCCTATTCATATTCTTCGGTCCATTTTGCGCGTCTGTGTGTGTGTGTGAGTGGTGTGTGTGTGCAGCCGTGCGTGGTCGTGGTAGTGTGTGTGTGTATGAGAGATAGCTAGGAGGGACAGAGAGAGGAGAGACAGCAGACGATGACAGACGGACAGAGGCAGAGAGAGGAGGCACGTCGCAATTTTAAAAAATAAGCCTGTCCAAAGACCGGTCGTGAATTACGTATTGTTCACGTAAGGCAAAACGGGAAAGGCAGGTAGGCAACTGGGATAAAGAACCACACTCGCAGGAGGCCCTGGAGGTGGGGCACCATCAAAGAGTAAGCGAACTGCCAATAGGCGTGTCGGCCTTCCTCACAGTAGTCGTGGGTTGAGGGAGAGAAGGCTTTGGGGGAAGACAGAGGAGGTGCGGGAGAGGGAGGATGGTGGGGGGGTGAGGACTTTTATCTACCCGTCCCATGCCTGGGTTGAAGGTGGTTGGGAGATGTTCTTTTTCAGGATTGAGAAGCATCGGCCACGAGGGGGGTGTCCGGTTTCCTAGACCTTTGGAAATGTTTCGGGGCCTTCTCTCTCTCGTGTGTTGTGTTAGGGGTGGTGGTAGTGGGTGTGTGTGTGCTGGGGTTTTGGGGTGTGTGTTGGGGGGGAGGTGCACGGAGAGGGTGGGGGTCGCCTAGGTTGGACCCACAGAATATGCCCAAAAACAACGACCAGAGAAGTATTGTAATCACTTCTTGATGCATGGGAAAATTAATGGGTTTGGGGGTGGGGGATATGGTATGCACGTGTTTGGTGCGAATGGCATGCAAGCCCGCGCTGTTTGTATATTTTATATATGTAAAAACTAATAAATTCCCAGGGTAAGTACCGAGCCCATTCCAAAACTTTCAGAGCAGTTAGGTGTTCAATGATTGCAAGAAATATTGAATTATAAACAAAGCTTTCTCTTATGGGTTTTTGCTTGAAGAAATAATGGGGTTTGTAAGCATTTTATTGCAGGGTAGATGTTCCGCCTTTAAATAACAAGTATGTGTTGAGTGGATGAATGGGGAATAATAAATGTTTTTTCAAAATGAGCCTCAGAAGCTTTTAGTCTCCAAAGGGGGACAATCTCCAATGGGGGAGAAAACTCACTAAATTAACTCTGCTCGGATACCGGTATTTTCGAAATCTGATTGTTTCTTCCACTGACCGGTTTCCGTTTTAAGAAGAATGTACCCGAAAAGGCCCGGTGTGCAATACCGTAGTTGTTTGTTGAGTTTTCCAAAACCAAAACCAAAACCCAACCAAAAGTGCCACCTAAGAAGCAACAGAAAATCATGAAAGAGCAAAACAAGCTACATTTTCTTGTGAAAAAGTAGGAAATATAAAAAAGATAATTCTCTTAAGACACAAGTGTGAGGGCCCGTTCTTGGAATGAATCCGCAAGGGACTAAATTACAATAAACTAATAAATTCCAAGGTAAGTACGAGCACCATCCAGCAACTTACAGGCGCTTGGTGTTCAATGACTGCAAGAAAATATTCAATTATAAACAAAGTTGCTCTTATGTCTTAGTTGAAGACCATTGTTGTTAGGCAGAATATTACCACTGCAGATTGAATGCTTACCACCCATTATTTCTTCAAACTAAGACATAAGAGCAAGCTTTGTTTATAATTGAATATATATAATATTTATTATATATATATTGTTTTGTGTGTTGTGGTGTGTGTTTTGTGTGTGTGTGTGACTCTCTCTCTCTCTTATTTTTAAAAATCCGTAAAGGTTTTGGCCTTTGTTGGTGAGGAAGTCAACTTTTCAGAAGGTTTAAAGATAAGTTGATTGCGTGCCATAGCAACATTGGATAATAACTTGGAAAAAAAGTGACAAGCATGGTTTCATCACTCATTAAAAAAAATTTTTTCAAGCTGAGATCTACCTCACAACAATTTGGTTTTTGAGCGTGTTGAGATTATGTTCCCTCGGTTTTCGAACCAGAACCTGGGGTTTAAAGCAAGGAAAAGATTATTCATGCACGCGGAAAAATGATTTGATGTGTCCATCCTGCCTTAAAAAAATTGAAGACGGGAACACTTCCTTTTTAGTGCCCAGAATACAACGAATTTAGAAATGTGATTTGCCTCTCGGTCGAACTGGACTTTTTTAATAAGTATTAGTTATGTTTGCATGCAGTTGCTAGGTGTTAAGATGACTGTAATTAACTCGCAAACCCCCTTCAGAGGGGCAATGGACTAAACGTGAAAAAAAATATCTTTCTCTCTCTCTCTCTCTCTTCTCTCTCTCTCTTCCTGTTTTTACGTTTAAAGGTATTAATATGGGTAGGTCGGGTTATGAGGTTCACGAAACTGTGTACTATCTTTCCGATTGGTAGGAAGAATCCACGGTGTTCACGTGTTGCTTGTTCGGGGGGGGGAAATGTGGGGTGGTCTGTTGTGGTTAAGCTCTGCGGCCAATCACCCGGAGGGATCTGTCCTTGTCCATCAAAGGTCTTGCAGACGTGGCGCCTGCGGAAGGGAGATGATCGAATCAAGGTTGTTTTGTGTGTGTGTGTGTGGGGTGTGTGTGTTTTTGTGTGTGTGTGTGTGTGGTGTTTTGGTGTGTGTGTGTATCTGTGTCTCTGTGTGTGTGTGTGTGTGGTGTGTGTGTGTGTGTGTGGGTACTTTGTGTGCGAGAGAGAGGAGAGAGAGAGAGAGGGGGAGAGAGAGAGAAAAGACAAGACAAAGACAAAATTCTTTATTTACGAGGTAATAGTAAGCACTGACGTGCTTTTTTACATCCGTCCTCGCCCGAGTAGGGATACAACATGCAGTGAAATCAATTAATGTAAGAAGCAAAGAAGCAAGCAAAGCGGGGTCATGTAATCATAGAGGAACATCAAATGAAAATAGAAGAGAAATGAAAACAAAACAAAAAATAAGAATAATAAACAAATACAAACAAAATAATAATAATAAGAGAATAAAATAAAAATAAAAATGAGAATAACAATAATGAAGAGGAAGGGGAGAGTGGGGGTAGGGAGTGAGGTGGGCTGGGGGAACATAATGAAATGTACTACAACGTACAAGATTGGCTGTATGAAAACAGACAGTGAAGTGAATATGACAAAGTGCGTACATATTTTTGAACACACACGTACACGCACGCTCGCAGCAGAGAGAGAGAGGAGAGAGGAGAGAGGGAGGAGAGAAGGAGATGAGAGAGAGAGGGAGAGAGAGAGAGGGGAGGAGGAGAGGGAGAGAGAGAGAGGAGAGAGGGGATGAGAGGAGGAGAGAGAGAGAGAGGCAGAGCAAGGCAAACATGTAATCATTTTTCGCAAGGCATGAAATAGTAGAAGGTATTAAGCAAAGTGAGATGAAATTGGGGAGGGAGGGGGGGGGGGGGAAAAAAAGAAAAAATAAAAAAAGAGAGAGAGAGAGAGAGAGAGAGGAGAGAGAGAGAGAGAGAGGATGGAAGGGAGAGGGGGAACAGATGAAATGTAACGGATTTTGAATGGAAATGTACTAAAACGTACAACAATTAGCATGTAATAAATCAGACAGTAAAAAAAATATGACAAAGTATGTACGGAATTCGGAACATAAACTGCACGCCGCACAGACAGAGAGAGAGTGAGAGAAGAGAGAGAGAGAGAGAGCAGACAGTCAGTGAGGAGGAGAGAGAGGAGAGAGGAGGAGAGAGGAGTGAGAGAGTGAAAAAAGGGCACAACATATAATCATTTTTATAAGATTATTCCTATGCACACATATATATCCCACCACAATACACATACATGCTTACATTTTATATATATATATATTATATTTATATATATATTCATATACACACATACACACACCATACACACGCACATACATATACATGCGCACACGTACACATACATATACACATACACACAATCATAATACATCAAACATACACATACATCACACACTCACTTGGTGATATATATATATTATATATGTATGTATACATATAACATATATAAACATAATATACATACACATAATCTACATACACGTATACATATATATATATATAAATACTTGATACATGATAAAAAGAAGAAAAAAATAGAAAAACAAATTGGTTAAGTACATGAAAAGGGGAGATTTTGCTTTTGGATCACTTGTTGGTATTATTATGGTTTTTTTTTTGTTTTTTTGTGTTTGTTTTTTTACCGCAGAAGATGGGTAAGGTAAGTGTTTTTGAAAGTTGTGGTACAATGGTTTGTTTGATGGATTCGGAAGGGAGTTCCCAAAGAGGTTCCCGAGTACGTTAGACTTGATTTAATAGGTCAATTCTGGGGATTGGGATTGGGGTTTGTGGGATTTTCTCGACGAGACTTTTGAGAATCGTCTCATTAAAGTTGTTGGGGCATTCCGGTAGAATCTTGTGCATCATTAGCCCTTTGTTGTATTGAGTCTCTCGCTGAATGGAAATGTGAGATGTTTATAATCAGAGTTCGAGGTAGTTTTCTAGAAGGATTAATTTTTGAGCGCTCGTTTATGTAGGCGAAAAATGGTTTTGTGTGTTGCACTTGCGAATCCCATATAGTCGATGCATAATCACATAAGGACTGAATATGAGATGGAAAAAAATGTTTCGTGAATGAAGGTAAGAAGTGTTTGATTTTGGTGAGCTTGATTAATTAACTTTCTGGGAGAGCTTTTTGCATAGTAACGTTATGTGGGGATTCCAGCTGAGACTATTGTCAATTATTAGTCCTAATACTTTATGATGGTGACTTGTTCCACAAGTACATTATTGAGGTGTTTTTAGGAGGGAAATCATTGTGAGTTTTGTTTTTTTGCTAGTTGTAATGTACATCAGTTTTGTTTTTGAGGGTGAAGTGACATGTGATTTAGTTCGGCATTTTACAAGGTATTGGTACTCTCTTGCAAATGTTTTGAAAGACTGGAAGGATAAATTATGGCTGGTGTGAATTGTGGTGTCATTGCAAAGAGGTCGCATGCAGATTCACATGTAGGGGTAGGTCATTAATGTAGATTGAGAAGAGTAGCGGGCCTAAAATGGAGCTTGTGGAACGCCATACTTAAGAGTTGTTATAGAAGAGACAGTGTCCCCGATAAGGACGCATTGTTGTCGTTTTGTGATGTATGATTTTAGAAGGATAAAGGGCGGATTTTGAAAGACCGTATACCTCCAGTTTCCGAATAAGGAGATTGTGGTCAATGACATCGAATGCTTTTTAAAATCAACGAATAAGACACCACAATATCTGTTGTTATTAATATTATTAAGCCACACATCTACAAGATTGATTAATGCAGAATGGCAGGGAATGTTTTCTGTCTGAAACCAGGCTGTCCGGGATGGAGCAATTGTACTTGTTGAAGTGATGAAGGATGTGTTTATTTAAATGCTTTTCTAGAGGTTTCGAAAGGATAGATAGATTGATATTGGTCTGTAGTTTGAGGATCAGTATTATCACCAGATTTATGGATGGGTATAACTTTTGCTTTTTTGAACGCATTAGGAAAATAGCTTTTATCTATGCACAGATTAAAGATATACGTTAACGTGTCAGTTATAACTGGAGCGAGAGTTTCAGAATTTTGCCATCTATGCCATCAAGTCCACGTGTTCCTGACTGTTTGAGATGAAGTAGGTACTGATACACCTCGTGCCACAGTTATGAGTGGAATGTGTAGTTCAGTACGTGATTTTTTTGTCGTGACAAATTGATGGAGTTCTTTAAGTTCATTAGAGCTTGAATGATCAGTAGTAACAACTGTATCTGGAATGGTAGAGAAGTGAGTGTTAAGTTGTTCAGCAGAAATACCTTTGATAACAGTTGATTTTGAAGAAGAACTGTTATTGCTAAGCTGGTTTATTGCTTGCCAAAACCAGTTTTGGATTTTGTTTGGAAGTTAATAACTCGCGATAGTATTTTGTTTTTTCCCTGCGCTTTCTGAGAGTTTATTGCATTTCTTAGTGATCTTGATTCTTCTTCATAGCCATGTTCTTTCAAAGGTCTCTAAGGTAGCATGCCTCCTGTAATTCTTTCGTGTACCACGGTGGTTTGGGAATATGCTTTACTCTGATTGTTTTTAACGGAGAAATGTCTGTTATAGACTTCTGTAAAAATTTCGATCCAAAAGTCAATCGCTGAATCTGGATCAGCAATATTGTATACTGTATTAAGTTCTGAGTTCATTAAATCAAGCAAAAAGTTTTGTTCGTTAAATTTGAGAAGCAACGATAGGTTATGGTTTTGTGGCCTGGTTTTGGGATTTTCACTCCATGTTTAGACCATGTAACACACACTGGGTAATGATCACTAGAAGAGAAGACTGGTACACAAGCTTCTAGTATGTTATTTTCATTTGAGACATAGATATGGTCAATGATTGTCTTTGAAGTTGGTGTGACTTGGTGGGTGTTTGATAATCTGATGTAAATTCAACACACTTATCGTTTGGTTCCATTGGCTGTTTGATTTCAAAAGATCTACATTGAAGTCACCGAGTAAAACAATCTCTTTACATTCTAATGAAACTGCGTCCATCATAGTAACAAATTTATCAGTCCAGCTGACTCTTTCTGCTGGGTTCCGATAGCAAAACCCGATTAAAATGGATCGTGATTTGTTCAGTGTGTTTGTATCCACACTGCTTCTACGTCATGCTGTTCTAGGTGGGAAAGTCTCTTGAAGTTGAGAGATTCACTGAATACACTAGAAGACCTGTCTCTTTGTCTTTAGTAGGGTCTTTTCGAACGATATTATAACCTGGGACTGATACATTTTATCACTAATGTAGGTATTTAGTCTTGATTCGGAGAGACCCAGAACATGGAATGGCTTTTGGTGGTTCGATTCAGGGTCGAGATATCAGAGATCTTATGACTGCACTATTGATATTTAAATGGCAAATTCTCAGTCCATCTCTCGATGGCCATGAGTTTTGGTTTGTGGTCATTTTATGTCCTGAGTGCACAAGTAAAAGGAAAAACAAAAAGAAAGGGGAAGAAAGGACAGTACAAAAAAGTAAAATAAAATGATGAAAAAAAACAACAACAACAAAAAAAAAAAAAAAAAGAAAAAAACCAATCAAACAAAACTGGTAGATTAGATACCACAGCAGTGGTTCGGAAATAGGTGACTGAGAATGCACTTAACAATTTAATGTGCACACAACTAATTGCTGTCAGGTTGTACAGGACGAAGTACTGCAAGACTAAAAAGCACAATTCCTGTTATGTTGCACGCACAGAATCACCAACTCATATGTATCTGAACACACATATATATGCTGATAATCAGATAGAATTGTCTATAGGTCCAAGTCTGTTTGGCACAAATGCGTTGCAACTTATGGAGCGCTCTCCCATCAGTCACATCCACCGAAGCAGGTATAAGAAAGTTGTTTTTTTTTTTTTTTTTTTTTAGAAACACAAAATTTAGTCTGACATTCAGTGAAGTCACATATGATTCTGAGCCACACAGTTCAGTCATTTCTGAAGCATGGGGCAAAATGCCTTTTGCAACACGAGTGGTCTCGATAGTAAAATGAGTAGAACACAAAATGTTTCAGCAAGCCTACGGTGATCACTGTCAACAATAGATGCCGATGTGAAAAGATAGTTATTATTGCTAAGAACATAAAAGACACGCCAAGTGTATCCGAGGATTTAGTTCTCAGTCAGGCAAGGAAGGATGAAAGTCACACACACACACACACACACACACACACACACACACACACAACACACACACACACACCACACACACCCTTACATCAAGGACCTGTACGTATAACACACGTTTTTGTTCCTCAAGTTTTGTTGTTTTTGTTTGTTTGTTTGTTTGTTTGTTTGTTTGTTTGTTTGTTTTGGGGGGCAGGTGGGTGTGGAAGGGACGATTCTTACAAAGACAGTCTTCACACTGAAGAAAGGCCACAGGCTGCCTGTAGCAGTCGCACTGCTTCAGCAATGGCCTGTAGAGGATTAGCGGGGGTGGAGGGAGGCACTGTGGCGGGAACAGCGGTGCCGTAAGTGGGCAGTGGTTGGGGACGGTGCTCTGCGCGTTGCGTTAGTCACTGAAGTACTGACAGGGCCGGCCATCGGAATCTGAGAAGCTGGGGTTCTCAACAGGGGGGCGCGGCCTGTGTTGTACTGCTTAGACGTGACCGCTGAAGTGTAGCGCTGGGATGGTTGAGCAGCGCTGGCCGGAACATGGGGCTGATGGTGTGTTGGTGTGTGTGTTGTATTGACATCTGTGGCTTGCAGCAGGGCGGAGTCGTGCGTAGAGGAGGCCCTAGCACAGTATTTGATGTTCCATGCTAGTTTTAGCAAACCTTTGTGGCTGATGTCTAGGGGAGATTTGTACATGTCTTTCCTGGGGGCACCACTCCTAGCAAGAAAGGAATCTTTGTTGTCTACGAATACTGCAGACAGTTCCCTGCATACTGTCTGAAGCTTTAGGTTGGATTGAACAATGGCTGGATTCATTAAATGTCTACCACATGCGGGGATGATGGAAGAGGCCACGACTGTTGCACTGGGGAAGGTCGTTTGACATGAGTAAAGGAGAGCCCTCCATTGTTGTGTTGTAATCTCTCCCCCTTTACAGTCGTTGATTCCTACATGCAAAACAACTCTATCCATATGGGCATTGGGTGGACGGGATTCAAGCCAGTGTTGTATGTCAGAGACCCTGAGACCGGACACACTGATTTTCTGAACTGATTTGAAGCTACCTGTGTTCATTTTGTGTGCATCCATGTTATGTATTGTGGAATCTCCTATAATCAAACAGTCCGTCTGTTCTTCCAATGATGTTTGTTGGAGACAATGGGGTGGGCTGGGAGTAGCTCTTTGTCTTTTGGAGACATGGACAGGAATGGACTGATGATCAGGTGATGATGGTGATGGATCAAAACGATTTATGACTGGGATGGAGTAGACAGGAGCACTGTCTAACCTGGGAGGGGCGGGACTGGCATGGAGACTGGTGTCAGCTAGATCAGAGGAAGGGAGGTGGGAATGGGTGGAAGAGAGGCTGGGAGCAGAGAGTGTTTTTACTTGGACGGAGGTGGGACTGGGTTGACCGCTGGGTGGTTGGGTAGGGGTGGAGGGCTGGTGGGTC
>JAMYXO010004316.1:0-2500 GCA_033310375.1 Conus canariensis | reverse complement strand
TAAAGTTTGCTCAGCCAGGGAATATTCAAGCACCACCAGTGGTGATTTAAGGGCCGGACACTGTGAATGGCGCCTGCAGCGACGATAGAGTTGAGGCACCCCTCCCCTCCCACCGCTACCCCTTCCACGTCCCCTCGCTTCCCCTTCCCTTTCTCTCCTCTTATCCAACTACTACCATCCTCCCTCTCTCTCTCTCTCTCTCTCTCTCTCTCATCTTACGAATCCATCGTAACGGAGAGAGAGAGAGAGAGAGAGAGAGAGAGAGAGAGAGAGAGAGAGAGAGAGAGAGAGAGAGAGCTCATGCTAGTAAATATGGTAAACAGCATCTTTCCATGCATGGGAATTTGCTGAAAGTGAGCGCTAGCTGGAACTGGCCCTGTGATGAACAACACGTGCCATGGGCGCCGCGATGGGAGAGAAGGAGGCTACACCTGCCAGAGAGTGTGCATTGCTGTTAGCTTAAGTCCAGCTGTGAGCATAGGATCACCACAGACGTACTCGTTAAATTTTGGTGTCTACGCGGGTCAGTGGGCACTTGATCCGTGAGTACAGTTCAACCATGGCAGGGGTTTGCGAACTCCCTAGTATACTTCTAGTTGAATTTCTCTTCTTTTCACCAAACAAAAGCTGATAACACTACGGTCACTAGCATGCACTGGAAGGGTGCCGGAATTCAAACACTCACAGGTTGCACACCAAAAATTAATGCGCCAGAGCCTCGCTTAAGGAGCCGAATATTTATAGACTTGCACACTTAGACTATTGTGAGAATTGTTATTGTGTCTTAAAGCTGATACTTCTCGTTTTCTCTAAAATGGTCAAGGTAGAAAGCAGTTGGCTCCAAGCAGACAGATTAAAATCAAAGGAATAGGACTATTTGAGGGAGACCTCATGGCGCAAAGATGAGTCACAGGTGAGTGCGAAGGCCTGAAATGTGACGCCAGCTAAAAGGAAGGTCAAGTATTTGAAGATTGTGAATGATGGCATCGGTGTGGAATCTCCCAAAACTAGTGAAATGATTGGTGTGTGTGTGTGTGTGTGTGTGTGTGTGTGTGTGTGTGTGTGTGTGTGTGTGTGTGTGTGTGTGTGTGTGTGTGTGTGTGCGTGCGTGTGTGTGTGTGTGTGTGTGTGTGTGTGTGCGTGTATGCGTGCGTGCGTGCGTCCGCGCGCGCCCGCGCGCCTGTATGTGTGTGTGTGGATGTTCTTTTGATCAATCATCAGTTTAGTATCATATGCTGGCTCAAACGTACGCTAGGCCTCAAAATGTGTACAGGGATCATGAAAATGATAGTGATTTGGTGCGAAGTCCTAACTGTGGCGTACGGTCACACATCTAGCGTCGTCGCGATGGCATGACTGCTCACACAGGCGTGGAGAGACTGAAGCACCGCTCTTTGATTGCGCGCCCATCGCCGGACCGGAGAGGAGGGCCGTGGTAGTTAGTTCCCGGGGAGATTCATGGCCCATCGCTTTGACACAACGGCCTGTGGGCCCGTCGGCGGTTCAAAAATTTGTCACTCCACCACCCCTCCTCCACCACCCCCTCCCCCTCCACTTACCTTTGCCCCCACCTTCAAACTTCCCCACCCCCACCCACCCCACTCCTCTCCTCCCGGATGATGGATGTCAGGTTGTTACTCTAAGGAAGAGAGAGAGAGAGAGAGAGAGAGAGAGAGAGAGAGAGAGAGAGAGAGAGAAGAGAGAGAGAGAGAGAGAGAAGACAAGACAAGACAAGACAAAATTCTTTATTTACGAGGATAATAGATAAGCACTGACGTGCTTTTTTACATCCAGTCCTCGCCCTGAGTAGGGACTACAACATGCAGTGAAATCAATTAATGTAAGAAAGCAAAGAAGCAAGCAAAGCGGTCATGTAATCATACAGGAACAGCAAATGAAAATAGAAGAGAAATGAAAAAAAAATAAAAATAATGGACAGAAAAGAAATAATAATAATAATAAAATAAAATAAAAATAAAAATGCGAATAACAATAATGAAGAGGAAGGAGAGAGTGGGGGTAGGGAGTGAGGTGGGCTGGGGGAACATATGTAAATTATGTACTACAACGTACAAGATTGGCTTGTATGAAAACAGACAGTGAAGTGAATATGACAAAATACGTACATATTTTTGAACACACACATACACGCACGCTCGCACGCATAGAGAGAGAGAGAGAGAGAGAGAGAGAGAGAGAGAGAGAGAGAGAGAGAGAGAGAGAGAGAGAGAGAGAGAGAGAGGCACAACATGTAATCATTTTTCGTAAGGCATGAAAATACGTAGCAGGTATTAAGCAAAGTGAGATGAAATTGGGGGGGGGAGCAAAAAAAAAAAAAAAAAAGGAGAGAGAGAGAGAGAGAGAGAGAGAGAGAGAGAGAGAGAGAGAGAGAGAGAGAGAGAGAGAGAGAGGGAACAGCATGAAATGCAATGATTTTAAATGGACATGTACTAAAACGTACAATAATTAGCATGTATAAAATCAGAGAGAGAGAGAAGAG